>JAGFNQ010004218.1:337304-428987 GCA_024364735.1 Boesenbergia rotunda
ATACTTGGAAAAGATTGCTCCTCCAAAAATGATCCATATATTACTAGGTCCGCTGAACCAAGATATTTAGGATCATTGCTAATAACAATATGCTCAACCAGGGTACTTGAATAGCCAGCCTTTTCTGCAACAGCCTGAAATAATGAAGATGACAAATACTTTTGATCAGAAATTAGGGAGTAACATATTCTGAAACATGTTCAGAAAATCACCAGTGACAAATGAAATGCACCAATTAGTTTGAAGACAGATAAAGAAACCAAAGCCATTACCTCAACAGTCTTCTTGTAGGAACTAGTGAAGTTCGAACCATAAATGCATACTTTCATTAGGGAATAAGATGTGTTTGAGGAAAGAAACTGCTGGAGCAGTGGTTTTAATGCTTCCAAGACAAGGCCATGTTCGAGTAACATTCCGCTATATGAAAATTGGCTGCCAATAACAGTAATAATAAAGTCCTCTGGCATATACCCCAAACTCTCTTTCAACAATTGACCTTTATATCTGGCCAGAAAAGCATCAGCTTCCCATGCTTCGGAAGGAGAACCAGGAATAACAATATGGTTTCCCATATCAAATGCTGAATATGGTATCTGAAATCTTACAAAAAATCAAAGATTGAACATAAATTAACATAACACAAAGATGAAGCAAATTTTAAAAAGATTAAACAGGTTGAGCACCAAAACACATATTACCAGCAAAGAAAGGGTTGGAAAAACTACAGCAGTAGCTCTAGCGAAATCTTGCTTCCAATCATTAACGAAATGCAACTGCACTTCAGAAGAATATACATTTAAATGAAAGGCTACAGAAGCTTCTTCAATGTTCCATATTACAGGAATATATTTGAAAGGCTCCTGCAAAAGACTGTCAACTACTATAAGTATTCTACATCAATCAAATACATGAGTTCCATAAAATACATGAGAGCATTCAAATGTCATCCTTTTCCTAACACAAGGATTCACATGCCAATATTTTTGTCATTTCATGTGCACTACATATTCCTATTTTGCAATCTAAGAATCTAGAATGCCTTCAGTATCCTTAATTGGAACAAAACAAGAATCAGTATCACAACTCACAATTATTTGCTCAAATGACATTTGAGAAATTTCCACACCAATGAGCATCACTATCAGTAAAAACCACTATTGTTTGGAAATAATTGCAAACAATTATTTGCAATTGTTTCCTAGTAAAATTCTTCGATATCTCTCATACTAAAATCGCCACTATGAATCTTCTTTTTTTTCCTAAAATTTTTATTGGCTTTATAGTAAATTGATGTTATAGCTTATCATATAGATAGTTTATAAAAATCTAATTGGCTTAACTGATGTCCACTTTCATCATCTTTAAAAATTGAAGTTGCACCTACGTTCTTCAGCCATGCAAGAATGACCAAGAATTTGATACGTATTGCATCTGAATATTCATCTCATGTAACAAAAATGGATACCCATTCAAGAGAAGGGTGCAACAAGTTGTACGAGCAGAACTGCTATTCCAGTTACAGTGGAACATAAATTACCTTGAAAATATGGGACTTGCCTCCATCGAACTCACAAGAATGCCATTATATCTACACAAAGACGCAAATGGAAAATGAAATCAGGACGCAAGGCTCCACTTATCTTAAACTCCATACATAAACTCTGCATTAATTTCATCACTTACTCAAGCCAATCTATATTTGCTCCAGGATTCATGATGGTAGGGAAAATTCCAACAAAGATTCCAATGACTCGCCAAACCATGTGAGCAGGCCCATCACTGAATGAGAAAACCTACACAATATATATAACACCATAAAGTAACAAGAACGACCAAAACTCACAACAGTTCTTGTATGAAATACAAATTACAATAGCAATATAATAGAAACCAGTACAACAGGAAAATGTTTCAGTTGTCAGATAGCAGTTGCATTTTAGTATGAAATATTAAAAAATGTATTATATAAGGATAATAAACAGATTTACTGACTTATAAAATTTCACCATGTCTTATAAAAATAACAATTTAACCTCTTTCTTTAATAAGTTGAGATAATAGCATATCCTTCAGAAATAATGCATGTCTAGCTTTTTCTTATCATTCAAAAACAAGCCTCTTTCATCCAATAGTTTCATATAATTTACTGTGACAGTTGTAGGAAGAAAAATTTATTCCTAAAAACCAACAGCTGCAGGAAGGTGACAAGTAGAAATAATGAACTTAATATATTGATAGGAGCCATATCTCAGCTACTAATCTGCCTTGAATAATACACAAATGCCTCATAACCTGGACCGATAATCTAAACACACCAAAAATAAATTAAATTCCAAAGGTGCCAATTTACAGATAGATTAAAATATAAAATGAAAACATCTTAGCGCTGCATCACATATAACACCAAGATGAATTAAGCCGTGACAATAAAATCCTGAATAAATTAATTAACAGTTGGCCCTTTCAGAACAATCAATTATCTACTCGATTTTAAGGTAAAAGCCATAGGCGAAGCAACAGGGAGAGTTGCAAAATTAACGCATATCAATATTAGATGATTCGATGAGCCAAAACTAGCATACAATCAAAATCCATCCTTTGTTATAAGATGAGGAATAATTTTATCTAAAAAAACTACATGATGGAAATCATGTCCATCACACAAATTTCAGATTCATCAAAAGCGTGGCGTTATAGATATGGACAACGAATAAGTAACGAAACAAAATCAAAGCATCCCACGGAGGCAAACCTGGATATCATATCCACATTCTTTCAAAGCAACCGCGATGCTGACCATCTTCAGCTGCAAGGCATCCGGCGACAGATCGGGAACAACCTAACAAGTCACCGACACCAGAACGCGAATCTGATCAGCAAAATAAAAGGCAACCCCGAAAACTAGACAAGAAATCGAAGACCAACCAGCGCAAGCTTCGGCTTCCGCAGCTGAAACCGCTTCACGCGCCTTCGGGAGGCCAGAGCCGAAATATTCGCTTCCACCCGCTTCTCCCGCTCCAGCTCAAAGATTATCCGGGGGACGAACTTGATGCCGTCGCCGAAGTCCAACTCACCGACCCCCGCGGTGCCGGCGAGCGCACTCGCCGAGAGACGCTCCGGGGACCGATCCTCGACGGGTGAGCCGGGGAGGAAGGCCTGGTACAGCAGGACGACGAGGAAGAAGGCAACGACCGCGAGCGCCCAGTGCTGGTACTCGATCTTGGAGGGGAGACAAACGAACCTGTGCCGCAACCGCGGGCGTCTCTCGGAGGCGGGCGAGAGCAAAGATCGGAAACGGACGGCGGGGCCGGTCGAGGGAAGCGGCTTCTCTAAGGAAGCCATCTCATCACCGGCGGCGAGATCACGAGATCCACAAGAGAAGAAAGAAAGAAAGAAAGAAAGAAAAAGAGCGAGGGAGAGACGGGGGGGGGGGGGGGGGGGGGGGGGGGGGGAGGTGTAAAAGAGAGTAATGAACGTGGGGAAGCATAACTTGGAGTTGGAAGCAACGTATAAAGAAAGGCAGTCGCCTTGATTCACTGTGGAGAAGAAGAAAGGAAATTGGCAGCTGTGATACTCTCCGAATCGAGCGCGACTGCATCGCTACTCGTACTCGTTTGACGTGTACCCGTTAGATTACCACCACTATTTTCCTTTTTATTCAGTCCTCTATTTTCCTAAAATATCCTCACCAACCCTTCCATATTAATCATACTTTAATTAAATGCTGTTTTAGAACTTAAGATATTTTTTTGGGGTAATGCTAAATAGCGGCGGGCCAAAAATGATTAAAAAAGATTAAAAATTTTAATTTAATATTTTTTTAATTTTAACCTTTCTTAATTATTTTTCTATTAAATTATATTATTTTTATTTATTTTTATAATAAATTATATTCTTTTTAACTTATAAAAATATATAAATTTATTATAATTTTTTTTATAATTTTTAATATAATTATTAAAAATATTTAATTTCGATTATATTCTTTCTTATTTATTACATACTGAAATATATTTTCTTATATTTATTTATTATTAAATTATTTTTTGTTTATTTATAAAAATATATTTTGAATCCATGGTCAAATTCTGGTCATCCAGCTTTACTAATTTTTTTAATAGTTATGTAATCTAGATAAAATCAAAATTAAACTGTGTTAATATCTTTTTTCTTTTTAATATAAAAAAATAAAATTTATTTGTAATGTAAATTTTTAATCTTTTAAATTATAAATATTTAGAAAATATAATTATAAATTTAAAAAAATATAAATTTAAAAAATAAATCTATAATTATAAATCCTAAAAAAATTTAAATCAAAATATTATAAAATAATTTATCAAATTAAAAAAATAATTTCAAATTTTAATTTAAAATTATATTTTTTAAATTCTAAAATTAAATTCTTAAATTTTATCTAAATAAATTATCATCTTAAAATAAAATAAAATAAAATATATATGTATTTATATATTATATTATACATGTAAGCACGATTGCTAATATGTTTTAGAAGAAAAATAATAAAGAATGTGAAATTTTAACGTGAATGACGTAAAATTTCAATTGCAATGATTTTCGATAGGATTACTGTATTCCCGAGGGTATAGTTTGATTTGAGATAGCGATTAGAAGCTGTCGACGGTGTCTAAATAATAATCATATATGTACATGAAAAATTTTAAATTGTTTATCCGTGCTCATTTTAGTATTCAATTAAAGCGGGGATTAAAATAAAATTAATTGGTGAGTCTTATCGTCTTACGTTAATTAAACAAAGAGAAAAAATAAACTTTTGATTTGTATTTTTCTTTTTGCCCTTTTGAGTAAGTAGCTTGGAGTACGTTGGCATGGAGATTAATAAATTAATATGCGTGTAATATATTAATTATTTTTATTGGATTGTTATAATATATGTAAATAAATATACGTTCATCCCTTTTAAAGTAATCTATTATGCTATGTTTTAAATTTCTAAATCTGATAGCGTGCAGAAAAAAATATAGTAAATTTTAAATACCCTTCAAATATTTAGAAATGTTCAAAATGTCATATAAAATTGTATTAGGACAAACATCATCATCAATAAGGATGTCTCATTTTAATAAATAAATAAATAAATAAGTGATTCACTCATGATTTTATTCTAAAATTATATGCACTACAAAAAAAAAATCAACTATTAGTGACGGAAAAAATTAAATTTTCCGTCGTTATTAACAACGGATATTAGTTATCCGTCGCTAATACTGAGATCCAGATCAAACCCTTAAAACTAGAAATGGAATAGGTCAAACCCGTCGCTAATAGCGACGGAATAATAATAATCCGTCGCTATTAGCGATGGATTGTAACTTGTCCGTCACTAATAGCTATAGATAAGTTATTTCCGTCGTTAAATTAGGTTTAATTTGCGTCGTTCGCCCCCCCCCTCGGCCGTCCGTGATCAGCCTCTCTCTTTTCTCTTCTCCGTTGCGTCTCCGTCATCCCCAGCGAACCCTCCTTCAATCACGGGTACGCTGCATCTTGTAGGTTTCCGGCAACCTTGTTTTCTCCTTCCGCGGCCAACACATCTTCTTCACCGGCGAAGAAGTTCTTCCGACAGGCGCGGCCAGACACGGTTGCTGCGGCTGCGCCAGGGCTGTTGCGACTGCGCGAGGGTCGGCGCAGCTGCTGGCGGCCCCAGCTGCCATCGGGCGCAGCTGCCGCCGGCCGCAATAGCAAACCTAGATAATTGATTAATTAAATATTAATTGATTGATTAATTAATTGGTTAATTAAATGATTAGCAGACCTGTTTAATTAATTATTTAATTAATTATTTTATCATAATTAATTATTATTAGTATAGGATTAATATTTGTTTGATTATGCTTCTAATATGTTTTGTTTGATTAATTAGAATGATATTATTTGATTATGCCTCTAATATGTCTTGTTTGATTAATTAAAATAATTTTGTTTGATTAATTAGAAACAAAGTTGGATAATATAGATTGTTATTTGTGGTTGATAATTGATTGTTATTTGTGGTTGATAATTCAGATACAACGTATACGAACAAGGCATAGATGTATAATAGGTTAGATGATGGATTTATACGTGAAAATTTTTTTACTGGAGTGGAAAATTTGTGAACTTTGCAAAATGTCATCCTAAATATTTGAATGACACCAAGTTAAAGTGTCCATGTAATCAATGCAGATGACCAAGTGAATGGCTAGCAGTTTGTCAAATGAAGCCTAGGTCAACCATTGAAATGTCAAATACGATAACTGTCCACAACTTCGATGCTTATCAAAATGAAGAAGTCATAATGAACTCCATTGATTCAAAAATACAATCAACATCACAATTACTTATAGATGATAATGTCACTTACGAGAAAATTGATGATGATGAAATATCTAGCAGTGAGGAGGTTGATGTATCAACGGAGTCAAGCGATGAAAACTTGCATATTAATTTAGTTCCATCGGATTAAGATCAGTTGTTTGTATTGAACATTACTAGTTATTTGTATTTCATCTTCGTTGAATCTAGTTATTTGTGTTTTATCTTCGTTGATACTAGTTGTTTGTATTTCATCTTAGTTGATACTAGTTATTTGTATATCATCTTGGTTGATACTAGTTGTATGTAATGTATATCTTCGTTGGATTAAATATTACAAATGTGTATATCTAATATTATAAGTTTGGATTTTTATAGTTATGCAGTCAGGCCAGAGACCGCGTGGTGACCAGATTACACTCAGAGTAGTGGGTGACTGGTAAGTACATATGTAATTCTTATATATTTTAGGTAAAATTTGTTAGGATCTTTGCGTTAAGCTAGAGGGGGGGTGAATAGTTTTATTTCGATTTTGTCTACAAAGATATTAGCTAAACACAAAAATAAAATTAATAAAATAATAAAACCAATGCTAACCCCCCGATTTACTTGGTATCCACCTCTGAGAGGTGACTAGTCAAAGGATCCACACGCACGAGCTCCACTATGAACGTCTCCTTCATGGTGGAAAAACCTTTACAAGATTGCTCTCTTCCTCTTTACAAAGTAGAAATGAAAGTGAGGAAAAGAATGACACTTTGAGCACTAACAGTAGGATTCTACGCTCTAGAACAGCAACCTTATTCTGCTCAAAAGTCTCCCCTTAAATAGAGTAGAGGACTGCACCTTAAACAGTCCAACCTGACGCTAGGGGCAGCCGACTGGTCCTAGCCAAATAGTTAGCCAACGACTAGTTTTTGAACTGATCAGTCGACTGGTCCAGGACCAGTCGACTGATCTTTCTGTGTGTTCTGGCAGTCGACTGCCCCAACCGCAGTCGACTGCCCAGTGTACATTTTCACTCACACTCACTTTGAAGACCACCCTTCGTGTATGCCTTGAAATCCACTCCCTTGGCTTGCCCCTTGAAGTCCTTTTCCTTGACTTCCGTCCCTCGGATGCGCACACAAGCCCGCGGCTTGCCTCCATGCCACCCTTCGCATATGCCCTTGAAGTCTACTTCCCCGGCTTTCCCTTGGAGTCCTCTTCCTTCGACTCTCGTCCCACGGATGCGTGCTTCAGGTATGATTCACCAAGTCCTGCATGATTCAACCACACATATCAAACCAACATAACAACCTAACTTAATCATATTGACACACACACATTAAAAACATGATCTACTCGATCATACTTGGGCCGATTGCCCCAACAATCTCCTCCTTTTCGATGTGTGACAACATGTTTAAGTTAGGTATAATAATAACAATTGAAAATTAATGACATAGTAAGAAGCAAAAATATGCATCCTCCCCCTTAACCTATGCCCTCCACATAATTTTCAATTTTCCACAAGTTAAGTTACCAAACTAACTTAAATCTCCCTATTCTCCCCCATTGACACCATCAAAAGGATTGCCCAACACAACAACAACCATTTGCATCTAATAGATATACCTTTTTCCTTCTGAAAATCCCAGAAATCAGAAACAAAAAGTATCGGTCGACTGAGATAGTTATCAGTCGACTGGTGCCTCCTCACTGCCAATATATAGAAACCAGAAGGATACACTTCAGCCTGAATCCGGTAGATTTCTGAGCTAAAATTCAGAAATGCACTACTAATTCCACAAAATTCGAAAAATCATGAAATTTTACAAACATGTTTCTTATGATGTATTCTAACATAGAAAAATATACTTTCATGAAAAAAACCAAACATGTTTGACTTTTTGACTAAAATTCAAAACCTTTGAAAACCTCCAATTTTATATCAAACTTTCATCGTAGTTTTGAAACCATGTGTTTTGCAAACCTATGTCATAACAAATAAAGCACAGAAATATTTTCAAATTATTTAAAATGTTCAACTATGATCTTTGGGCAAGATGTCCATTAATTAAATATTTATTTTCCCCATAGTTGATATATTTTCAATAATGTGATACATATAATACCCCAACAATATGCCGTAAGCATAAGTGACTTATTTGTATTATCTTAATGGCTCATGCACTACCTTACTATTGCATTACCCCAAGGTCAATTCTATACTTCTACAAAATACATACCAAGTCTTCTTCTTAAAGATGTGAACTCCGCTTCGGGTAGAGACTTGGTAAATATGTAGGTAAGGTTGGACTTTGATTCAACATAATGTAATTCAATCTTACCCCTTGCCACATTATCCCTAATGAAGTGATGCTTCACTTCAATGTGTTTTGTCCTAGAGTGATGCACCAAATTTTTAGTCAAATTAATAGTGCTCACATTATCACATAAGACCTTGACCTTGGAGTAATGAAGCTCATAATCCTCTAAGGTATGCTTGATCCAAAGTAATTGAGCTACACAACAACTCATTGCTACATATTCGGCCTCCATTGTTGATAAGACAACACATGGTTGTTTTGTACTACTCCAACTAACTAGGGATGAACCAAGAAATTGACTCCCACCACCAATACTCTTCCTATCTAATTTGCAACCCGCATAATCGGAGTCGGTGTATCCAAATAGTTCAATGTTCGAAGTTCTAGGATACCAAAGACCTACATTAAGAGTACCCTTAATATACCTTAAGATCCTCTTTACTACCACTAGGTGAGATTCTTTAGCACAATATTGATACCTTACACACATACCTACCGTAAATAATATATCCGGTCTACTAGCGATTAGATACAACAAGCCACCAATCATGCTCCTATATTGCTTTGGATCCACGACCTTCCATTCAAGATCATTATCTATCTTGACATTTGTGCCAATGTGGATAGATGCTACCTTAACATTTTATAATCCAAATTTCTTTATAATTTCTCTAGCATATTTTGTTTGATAAACATGAGTCCCTTCATTTGTTTGTTTGACTTGTAATCCTAAGAAGAAGGTCAATTCCCCAACAAGACTCATTTCAAACTCATCCTCCATACACTTGATAAACTCATGAAGAAACTCACTATTTGTTGACCCACAAATGATGTCATCAACATAAACTTGGGCCACAAAAATGTCCTTATCCTTAGATTTTAGAAATAAAGTTAGATCGATTGTTCCCCTTCTAAAACCCTAGGATACTAAGAAAGATGAGAGCCTCTCATACTAAGTCCGGGGAGCTTGTTTTAATCCATATAAGACTTTCCTTAGTTTATAGACATGATTAGGGTAATTCGTGTTTTCAAACCCTGGTGGTTGCTCTACATACACTTCCTCCTTAATAATCCCATTAAGAAATGTCGATTTCACATCCATTTGATGAAGCTTAAAACTCATGTGAGCAGCATATCCTAATAAGATTCGTATGAAATCTAATTTAGCTATGGGAGCATATGCCTCATCATAGTCAAGACCCTCAACTTGATTGAAACCCCTTGCTACTAACCTAGCCTTGTTCCTAGTAATTTCCCCTTGATCATCCAATTTGTTCCTAAAAACTCATCTTGTTGTGACAATGGTACTATCATTGGGTCTATGAACTAACTCCCACACTTCACTCCTTTCAAATTGGTTCAATTCTTCTTGCATGGCTAGAATCCAATCCACATCACCTAAGGCTTCATCAATTGATTTTGGCTCAAATTGTGAAATTAAGGCAATTTGGCTAGCATGTTCTCTAAAGTAGGATCTAGTTCTTACTCCTTATATAACATCTCCAATTACTTGGCCAATAAGATGATCTTGATGTTATCTTAAAGTCCTAGAGGTTAGAGACTCATTTACTACACGATTATCATTGTCTCTTCCATCCTCCAAATCATTTCTCCCTCCCCCTTGATCAATACCTCCTAAATGTAAGTTTTGAATTTTTTGGGTAACGTTTTGGTTTTCTTCTATATCCTGGTCAATGGAGGATTTCCTAGGGTAAGTGCTAGTTGACTCATCAAAATCCACATTGGATGATTCCTCAATCACTCTAGTCCTCTTGCTATACACTCTATACCCTCTACTAGTAGATCAGTATCCAACTAAGATCCCTTCATCCGCCTTAGACTCAAATTTTCTTAGATCATCCTTAGTGTTCAAAATATAAACCTTACACCTAAAAACTTTAAAATAGTGAATTTGATAAATTTTCCCATTCCACAATTCAAAAGGTGGTTTTCCTAAAAAAACTATAAATTAAAACTCGATTTTGGATGTAGCAAGCGGTATTTACCGCTTCCGTCCAAAAATAACTAGGTAAGGAGTAAGCATTAAGCATAGTCCTAGCCGCTTCTTGTAAAACCCTATTTCTTCTTTCTACGACACCATTTTGTTGTGGAGTTCTTGGACATGAAAATTCACGTTTGTACCCATTCTCTAGACAAAAATGAGAGAAGTTTATATTTTCAAACTCTCCACCATGATCACTTCTAATTTGGTTGATTTTGAGATGTTTCTCATTTTCAACTCTTACTAATCCTATGAATATCTCTAGAGTGTCATCCTTATGTCTCATGAAAACCCAAGTATATCTAGAGAAATCATCTACAATTACTAAGCAATATTTGATTCCTACTAATGAAGGAGTACTATGACAATCAAATAAATCTAAATACAATAATTCCAATGGTAAAGAAGTGCTAGTTAGAGTTTTACCATTATGCGATGACTTGGATTGCTTACCTTCTTAGCACGCATCACACATTTTATCCTTTTCATATTTGATCATTGGTAGTCCTTTTACCAATTCCGTCTGGGTCACTCTTGCTATGTTCTTCATGTTGATGTGTCCAAGCCTTCTATGCCATAGTCATCCCTCTTCTTCTTTTGATATGAGACACTTAGTAGAAATATTGGAAATATAGGAGAGATTAAGATAATAAAGATTTGCTTCCCTATATCATTCTATCATGACTTTTTCGAAGCTATTGTGTCTAATCGAACATTTTCTTGCATGAAACTCAACTCTATACCCGACATCATATAATTGACTAACATAAGCAAATTAAATTTTATGTCCTTAATTAGAAGCACTTTATGAATTGTAATTGTAGATGATACCTCAATTGTGCATCTACATATAATCTTGAGATTTCCACTATTCCCAAAAGACATTGTTCCTTCTTTTAAGTAGCTAATGGTGGAAAACTTGCTCACATCACCGGTCATATGTTTTGAGCATCCGCTATCCACTATTCACATGATTGAGTCCTTCTTCTCTTCTACCTAAACAACACGAAAAATATAATCTTTTGGTACCCATACACTAGATCCACAAACATCATTCAAATATTTCTTAGGAACCCATGCTTTCTTCACATTGCCTCTAATAATTTTCTTTCTAGGTGCTTCCTTTCTTCCCATAAGAGAAATAAAAGCAACTTCCTTGGTCTTGGGTCTATATCTTATCCTGGTCTTGTTGTATACGACTCTTTGACTATTAATGATCATATCAAGATTCATTGTGCCAATTTGAAATTTACCAAGGGCCTTAGCGAGACTTTCTACATTTTTTCTTAATTCCTTATTTTCTTTTTCTAGAAATAACTCATTTAAGCTAGAAGAAGAATCATACATATTATCCGTAATGGTCATGACTACTAATTTTTCCTCTAACATGCAAACCTTATTTTTCAAACTCTTAATTTTTCTTTTTGCATCAAACAAATCATCATTAGTACTTGAGATAATTTTTACAAGTGTAGTAGGGGTAGCTTGTATACCTCACTTACCGAGACGTCCGAATCCAAGAATTGGTCTCCTCCTTCACTCGAGCTCCCTTCTCTATTATCACTTAAGCTCTTTTCATCTTCTTATGCCACTAGGTTGTTCACTCCCATCAATGCAAAATGAGACACATGGTGTTCTTCCTCCTCCGATAATGAAGGATCATCCCATGTTGCCTTTAGACTTGTAGCCTTCTTACCTTTTTCCTTTGATTTCATTTTTCATCCTTCTTCTCCTCCTCCTTCTTTTCTTCCATTTTCTTCAAAAGTGGACATTCATTCTTCATGTGCTATTCTTCATGGCAATTGTAGCAAATAATCTCTCTTGCCTTGCCCTTACTTCTTGAGTTTTTCCTACCATAAGATTTGTTAGAAAAACTTTTAAAAGCTTTTCTCATTTTTCTTACCATATATGTCTCTTGGTCGATATCCATTGAGGCGCTAGACTCTTCCGAATCAGATGATGAGTATGAAATCTTTTTCTTGTCCTTTTTTTTTCTTTCTTTCCCTATAACAAAAGCTACACCCTTCTCTTTAGTAGACAAATTAGCTTATTCATGTAATTCAAATTCACAAAATAAGTCATCGAGCTTAACTAAAGAGAGATCCCTAGAAACTTTGTAGGCATCAACCATTGAGGCCCATATAGTAGTTCTCGGGAAGGATTGAAGTACATACCTCACAAGATCCCTATTTTCCATTTTCTCACCTATGACATTAAGTTCATTGATGATCTCTTTGACCCTACCGTTCAATTGACTCACGGTTTTATTCATCTTCATAGTGAGATATTGGAGTTGTGCCACCAAGAGATCCTTCTTGGCCCTCCATGATTCATTTGAACATTCATTTAGCTCAATGAGCTTATCCCAAAGCTCCTTTGCGGTCTTGAACGGTCCTACCTTGTTCAATTGTTCCGTTAAGAGACCACATTGAAGAGTTGTTGTAGCCTTTGCATTTGCTTGAGCTTTTCTCATGACTTCTTTTGACCAATTCTTTATAGGGAGAGGCTCTCCTCTCTCATTTATCGGTACTTCAAATCCATCTATAACACTAAGCCAATTGTCAATATCATTCATAAGATAATATTTCATCCTACCTTTCCAATATGAGTAATCGTTGCCATCAAAGAATGGTGGTCGTGCGGTGCTATATCCCTCTTGAAACGTCACTTCGATGTTCCGGTCGACGGTGAGTTCTCTCGAAACGAACCGGCTCTGATACCACTTACAAGGATCTTTGCGTTAAGCTAGAGGGGGGGGGGGTGAATAGCTTTCTTTCGATTTTGTCTATAAAGATGTTAGCTAAACACAAGAACAAAATTAATAACATAATAAAACCAATGCTAACCCCCCGATTTACTTGGTATCCACCTCTGAGAGGTGACTAGTTCAAGGATCCACACTACACGCATGAGCTCCACTATGAATGTCTCCTTCAAGGTGGAGAAACCTTCACAAGATTGCCCTTTTCCTCTTTACAAAGTAGAAATGAAAGTAAGAGGAAGAGAATTAGACTTTGAGCACTAACAGTAGGATTCTACACTCTAGAACCGCAACCCTATTATGCTCAAAAGTCTCCCTTTAAATAGAGTAGAGGACTGCTCTTTAAACAGTCCAAATCGAAGCTAGTCGACTACCCCAGGGGTAGTCGATTGGTCCTATCCAAATAGCTAGCCAACGATAAGTTTTTGAACTGATTAGTCGACTGGTCCAGGACCAGTCGACTGATCTTTATGTGTGTTCTGGCAGTCGACTGCCGCAACCGCAGTCGACTTCCCAGTGTACATTTTCACTCACACTCATTTTGAAGACCACCCTTTGCGTATGCCTTGAAGTCCACTCCCTTGGTTTGCCCCTTGAAGTCCTCTTCCTTGGCTTTCGTCCCTCGGATGCACACATAAGCTCGCGGCTTACCTTCATGCCACCCTTCGCGAATGCCCTTGAAGTCCACTTCCCCAGCTTTCCCTTGGAGTCCTCTTCCTTTGGCTCTCGTCCCTCGGATGCGTACTTCACGTGTGATTCACCAAGTCCTGCACGACTCAACCACACATATTAAATCAACATAACAACCTAACTTAATCATATTGACACACACACATCAAAACCATGATCCAATCAATCATACTTGGGCCGAGTGCCCCGACAAAATTTTGCTAATATATTTCATTTTTGTTACATCTTCATCCCTGATGGTCACCAGCTCAGCATATATCACAAAAAAATTTAAAGAAAGATTGTCATCGACTGCGACGACATAGGGTCATATCAAGCAAGAATTGAAGAATTTTTATTACGGTGAATTCTTGTTAAGTAGTTTAGATATATATTTAATTTGATGTTATAACTAACATGATACTAACCATATTTTTTTTTTACAGAAATGATATATTTGGGAGGAGGATGCAGAGGAGCAATTCTAAAGAACATAGAATGTCTACTGCTCCAAGTTGTACAGGGACATGGTATACATGTGGAGAAAGAAGGCAAATAGACCTTTAGAGGTCCCTGAGTCAGTTTGGGCAGCATGGCGAGCAGTCTAAGATGTCCAGCACTGGAAAGATAATGTTGCGATTGCATGAGCCAATCGCAACTCCGAGCTTGCTGGCCCCAGCACCGGATCCACAAAGCACACGGCTGGATCCCGTTCCATTATCCAGCACGCCACTGACTTGATAAGTTTTTATTTAGGTTATTATAAACATTTAGTATATTTTTTTGGATATGTTTAAACATTATATTTTGTGTATACAGGCTGCTGAGTTACAAAGACCTCCCACTAGTTGGGAGGTATTCAGCAAGACACATAAGAAAAAAGATGGATCATTTGTCGATCGATGCTTCTTAGCAATCAATGTAAGTATATTAATTATATTTTATTTATTTTGACATTTTATATAGATTAATTTAATTATTATTTCACAGGAAGCAATGACCACTAAAGTTGCAGAGGCAAAGGTGTCTCAACCTGCTACAGAGGGAGAGGATTCACAACCTCTTTCCACCGACCAGGTAAATGAGATTTATTATGATGTCGTCGGTAGAAGGAGAAAGACCGCCCTAGATGGTCTGGGCTCTCAGGCAAAAATCACATATGATCAGATGAGAGTTCCAGGGGTTAGGGGGCGTCCAGGATCCTGCTCCTCTTCCTCTAGTGAGGTTCGTCAATTGCGGGAGGAAAATGATGCCCTGCGGACTCGACTCACGACAATGGAGACGACGTGGGCCGAGAGGGACGCAGCGTGGACCGAGAGGGACGCAGCGAGGGATGCAGAGTTGAGAGATTTGCGGGCCCGCCAGGCATATACTGAGGAGTTAGTGCGTCACATGCAAGCTTTTGCAGCGACCCTATCGCCTATGACATAGATGTCCGCCCCTCCCGCCCTTCCTTGTTTTGAGTCTCAGGAGACGCAGGATCCTGAGGATACCCCAGATAAGTAGAGACGTTTTTGTGGTATGTTATATTTTTTTGTCTATATTTTACAAAATCAAATTATTAAAGTTGAATTCAACAATTGTTATTATATGCTCAGTAACTATCTGGTTTGTTATTATATGCATCAGTAATTGTTTCTTATTTGTTCATTTTCGTTTACAGATTGTACATAATCAGAGTTGAATTCAGATATTGACTAGGTTGAAAGGTATGTATATTGGATATTGTTTCTTATTTGTTCATTTTCTTTTACGGATTTAACATTATCAGAGTTATATTCAAATATCGACATTATTTAACTTTTATTTATATAGTTTCTCTTCTATTATGCAGGAATATTGTTCCTTTTGATCTAGTATTCACTCTGTGTTCATGTATATATTGTTTCTCTACTTGACTATAGTTTTTCGTTACGATATCAATATGATATCTTTAGACTTGGAGTTTATATGTATGGACTTGGACTTTTGATCCAGTATGTGTTTGATATGTATTTGATACATATTTGTTATATGTTTGGTATGTGTTTGGACTTGGACATGTTTGGTATGTATTTGGATATCTGTTGTAGTGTGATTTGAATAATATTGTATTTATTGAATGTAAATATGGGAAGGGAAAAAAGGAGAATGTAGCTGTTAGAAATTTTTCAGGAATAGCGACGGAATTTTTTAAAATCCGTCACTATTAGAGATGACTATTCCGTCGCTAATAGTGACGGATATTTACCATATCTGTCGGTAACAGCGACAGATAATTGACTCTCCGTTGTCAATTACGATAGAATAGCGACGGATAATTAACTAGTTCGTCGCTATTAGCGACAGATATTTGACTTTCTGTTGCTAATTTGTCCTTGTACACGTCACTCCTGGATCTGGTGATTTGCGACGGGGGGTTATGTATCCGTCGCTAATAGTGACGGGTTATTTTTTTAATTTTCGTCGCAATTAGCGACGGATTTGGTGTATTCGTCGCTACCTTTGACCTGCGACGGAGAGATAACCGACGACGCTCTTTCCGTCGCTATTCCGTCACTATTAGCGTTTAGTGATGGAATAGTGACGAAATATGTCTCTCACTAAATGCTGAATATTTTGTAGTGATAAGATTCTAAAATTTATAAAATCTACTAAGTAATTATTCAGATAAATTTAAGATATGAGATTCATATCCTATAATAATTAATCATAACTATTATAATATATTTAATATGAGTTTATAATTTAAGATTTAGAGTTTATTTAAGATATCTGAACAGTATTATATTAAAATAGCTTCTATAATTATTTTAAATTTATTTTGATGAAATCTAAATATTTTTAATCAATTTGGTAAATAATATTTTTTATATAATAGTATGTATAACACATTGTATAGATAGCTTTTACACCTAAAGGATAATTTCAAGATAAATCGTTGAAAAAATAAAGAGGAAACGTTCAACTGAAATTTCTTCTCTTAATTTAGGAAGCTCTTTTAATTTTTACCTTTTTTTATTAATATTAAAATATCACCTAACGTTTTTAGTTTATTGTCTAAAGCTTTACTTTTATTTAAAGGATAAATAAATAAAAATTAAGAACTAATAAATATTGGAACATTTTAAAGGTCTACTCATATTCAATATTTATTAACTCTTTTAAAACTTATATTAAAATCAAAATATGCTCGAGATTTCTATATTGAAAAATTGTTTATTAGTTTATAACATGATTTTATTAATTAACATGCGATTACTACATTTTATAGAGATGCAAAACATATAGAAATTAATAATTTAAATTGTGATTTGGTTGGGCTGCACCATACCATGCAGCAAGCAGTGCAACGCATGGTCGACACGAAGGGCAAGCTACTGAAATAGGCCTTCCCCAACCAAAAATAATAATAATATCATAACAAATCGACGAACCACATTTCGTTTAATATCATTGAAGGATTGACCATCCCAGGATAGATACGCGGTACATAAAAATTACATGTCAAGGTCTACTAAATCGGAGCGACGGGGTCATACCAAGACCACATCGGGAGAATAGATCAGAACCCCGAGGTCAGGCCGGACGATCGGACTCCCGAAACTACCCCGGGAGGACAGACGCCCAAGGTCAGGCCGGGCCTCAATCTCCGGAGGATAACAGCACCCGGGGTCAGACCAGGCCGTCGGCCTCCTGAGACTATCTCGGGAGGATAGACGTCCGAGGTCATGCCGGACTTTAGGTTCTCGAGACCCTCTTGGTAAAACAAATGAATGCCCCGAGGTCAGCTCGGAAGATAAGACTCCGAGACCAACTCAGGAGAGTGAAGCTCAAAGATTAATATATCAGATAGTTCGACTTCAAGTAACTGTTCCCCTTTCCAAAATAGAAAAGTCTTTAGATAACTATTGTCCGCAACACGCGGCAACTAAGGCCTTAATGATCGCAATGACCGTTATCAAAAGATATCAAGTAACCGATGATTAAGGGACGAGGAGGAGAACGCGGGGACACGTGTGACCACAGTCTCAGGTATATAAGAGGTCTCAGCATCCAGATAAGGGGGTAAGCTTTCCGAACTTAAGAAAATTCTGATTCCGCATTGTCCTCTTAAGAGAATTCACATTCCTGACTTGAGCATCNGAATAGGTTAAATAAAGCGCGGAATAATTAGACCCAAAAATCTTCCGTTGTCGGGACTCTCGAGTGAGAGCCAATATCCTAACCAACTAAACTACAACGGAATAGTTGATTAAATAGATGAATGAATTAATCCAAGTCATGGTCGTTATTAACTATTATAAGTCATTGATGCCCCCCAAACACTATGTGCAGCGAATGGATGTCAAGTTGTCACTCAGACACCCACGGTCTAATTCTCAATTATGACATATTTTGCAGAAATTTATCCTCCAAATGAGATGTGCGATCATAGGATACTGTGCTTCTGGATCGCCCGCATTATGCGCTTCCCGATTTACCCTAGCGACCAATAGGAAACTTCAGTGGAACTAGACCGGTCGCCTCGGATTCGCCTGAATAGTACTACAAAAATGACTTTTAAAAAATAGACAACATTTTACACTCAATTAGACCCAAAAATTTTCTATTGTGGGAATTGATCCAAGGTCTCCCAAAAATGTTCTATTGTGGGAATTGATCCAATGTCTCTCGGTGAGTGCTAAGTATCCTATCTAACTAAACTATAACAAAATAATTAATTAAATGGATGAATGAATTAATCTAAGTCGTGATCGATATTAACTATTATAAGACATTGATGCCCCAGACATTGTGTAATGGAAAGATGTCAAAGTTATCACTTAGGTACCCGCAGTCTAATTCCCAATTACGACGCATTTTACATAAATTTTTCCTCTAAATGAGATAGGCAATCACAAGATACTATGCTTCTAGACTGCCTGCAGTGAGCGCTTCTCGATTTACCTTAGCGACCAATGAAAAATTTCCGTGAAACCAGATTGGTTGCCCCAGGTTCACCTGAATAGTGTTACAAAAATAACTTTTAAAAAACAATATTTTATGGCCAATTAGACCCAACAATCTTACTTTGCGAGACTTAAGCCCGGGTCTCTCTCGCGTGAGAGAGAAGTATCCTAACCAACTAGACTACAACAAAATAATCAATTAAATAGATGAATGAATTTATCCAAGTCATGCTCGATGTTACCTATTATAAGTCATTGATGCCCCCAAACACGATGTGCAATGGAAAGATGTCAAGTTGTCACTCAGGTACCCGTTCGACTGAATAGTGTTACAAAAATAACTTTAAAAAACACACACAACATTTTACTAGATTCATCTTGGGCCAGGCTAATATAAAGCATTGCCTAATTAAATCCAAAAATCTTCGATTGCCGAGAATTGAAATAAGTCTCTCAAGTGATAATCGAGTATCCTAACAAACTAGACTACAATGGAATAGTTAATTAGAAGGATGCATGAATTAATCCAAGTCATGGTCGATATTAACTATTATAAGTCATTGATGCCCCTAAGACGATGGTGTAGTGGAAGGATACCAAGTTGTCACCCATGGACCTGTGGTTCAATCCCTAGTTACGGCGTATTTTGTAAAAAAAAATTCTTCCAAATGAGATACGCAACCACAGGATGTTAGGCTTCAGGACCCACCTGTTGTAAGCGCTTCCCGATTTACTCTAGTCGCTAATGGGGAAACTTCCGTAGAACTGGGGTGATCGCCCCAAGTTCGATTGAATAGTATTATAAAAATGACTTTAAAAAACACACAACATTTTGCTAGGTCCTTCTTGGTCTAGATAAGCTAAATAAAGCACGACCCAATTAGACTCACAAATCTTTCGTTATCAAGACTTGAACCCAGGAGTCACTGATGCCTCCGAGGCTATGGTGCAACGGAAGGATGTCAAGTTGTTACTCAAGCACCTACATCCAATTCCCAGTTATGATACATTTTGCAAAAAAAATTCCTCCAAATGAGATGTGTAATCACGGGATGTTGTATTTCTAGACCGCCCACAATGAGCGCTTCCTGATTTACCCTAGCGACCAATGGAAAATTTTCTTGGAACCAGACCGGTTACCCCGGGTTTGACTGAATAGTTTTATAAAAATAACTTTAAAAAGAACCCAACATTTTACTAGGTTCTTCTTGGGCTAGACAGGCTAAATATATACAATAATCTTCCGTTGCCTGGACTTGAACCCAAGTCTCTCGAGTGAATAATCTTTCATTGTTGGTGCTTGAACCTGTTGGTGCAAGATGCATCAGTAATGTTCCCCTCTACGTGTTTCAATGTTTGACAATATGTTTAAGTCAGTGATACATTGAACAAGGGAAGGGTGAGTCAATGAAGGAGTACAAAAGTAAAGGAAAATCCTAGTTAACCTAGGCAATAATTCCTGGTTCGAAGAATTGGGCACTAAGTCCTGATCATGGATTGAGCACTAAGTCCTGGCCGAGGGCTGGGCACCTAAGACCTGACCGAGGGTTGGGCACTAAGTCCTGGTTCATGGAATTGAGCACTAAATCCTGGCCGAGGGCTGGGCACCTAAGACCTGACCGAGGGTTGGACACTATGTTCTGGTTCGTGGAATTGAGCACTAAGACCTGGTGAGTAAAGCTGAGTACTAAGACCTAGTGAGTGAAGCTGGGCAAAAGTCCTGATGAGTGAAGTTAGGCACTAAGTCCTGGTCACAGGATTGGGCAAAAGTCATGGTGAGTGAAGCAAAGCAAAAGTCCAACTGGATGGGCCGGGTGGCAACCGTCTCCTGAGAGGAGTAGGTGAAAGGCGTGTTCCCGGGGGTGGGAACTTAGGCGTCGGTTCGACCTAGGGTTTCGCGGAAATTCGAAGTCAGAGCCAAACCCTTTAAGGCTAAGGATATATATGTTTGCCTTGTATTTATGTATCTTGCAGGTACCCAAAAGTGAAGACAAAGCAGGCAAACAAATACACAACACGGCTAGAAAATGGGCTCCTGGGCGCCCCCATTAACCAGGGTGCGCTAATGGAACCAGGCGCCCTGTATGTCTAGGGCGCCCTAGTTGAAAGCATTATCTGCTGCTGCGAGTGCGGCGCGGAGATAAGCTTTGACCAAGCCTTGTGAGGCGCCTCATTCATCACAGGCGCCACAATGAAGCCTATAAAAGGGGCTTCGACCCCTCAGCTCAGGACAACACTTCTACGATCATTCTGAGCATTCCGAACGGAAGAAAAGCACTAACGACGAAGCTCTACGACCAAGGAAGCTCCAGGAGGAAGTGCGCGGCACTTCGGAGTTCCAGATCGGTCGAGTCTTCAACCTTTTTATTTTGTTTGAATTTACATTCCGTATTTATTTTCAGTACTATTTTTTATTGTAAATCTTGCACTGTAAGACGGGTTTCTCCGCCTCCGGAAAGTCTGAAAAGGAGACCATTAGTGGACGGGTGTTCCCGTGCTTAGGCCTTGGATGTACTGACCCTGGGGGGTTGAGAACCAAGTAAAAATCCTGTGTGCAATCTATGTTGTCGTTTATTTTCCCGTTTTTGTTTTCCGTTGTGCTACTAACTTTGTGATCAAAACGAAAGTTTACAAGTTTCCGCAAAAGTTTTACGGTCGATATTCACCCCCCCTCTATCGACGGCATCGGTCCCCACAAGTGGTATCAGAGCCTGGTCACTCTTCGCCGGACTAACAGCCGACGGAGCAAAGACGCCAGGGTTGAGGGGGAGCCCAGGGGTGAATCAGGTATAATTTTTTTATTATGGTCAATTTAAATTCCATATTATATGTTTTAAGTGCAGGGAGAGAGGACACTAGAAAAATCAGTGTCCTACTCGTAAGTCTCGTCCTTCACCGCCGGCAGCAAAGGAAGTACCAGCACCCGGAGTCCGGAGGGACAAGAGCCACATGCAGTGCTTCAAATGTCAAAAGCACGAACACTACAAGAATAAGTGTCTGGCAAAGGTACAAAAAATTTACGTTCCAAAAAATTTACAAATTACTGCACTGTCATATGGTAATTTAGATAATTTTTCTGATAAATTAGAATTATTTCATAGACAAATAAATATCTTGCATGACTAGTTACAAAATGTAGATAAAGTTAAAATATCAGAAATTAACTGTTTAATCCTTAATGTCATTTCAATAATTTCAAAATTTAATTCTGATAATTTTAAGGATATTTCAAGAATTAATTCTGACAATTTTAAGAATATTTCTAGAATTAATTCTGAAATTAAATCTGAAAATGCTAATGATAATTCTGAAATTAATTCTGAAAATTTTAAGATTAATCCTAAAAATATTGAAGATATTTCTGAGGATAAACATGACTTTTCTGAAAATATTTTTGAAGATATTAAAGATGATGTTAAGGATAACATTGAAAATATTTCTGAAGGTTTTTCTGAGGATAGTTTTTTTGAGGATATTGAAAATGAAATCTTTTTAGATAATAATTTAATTAGCTACTTGGATAATCCTGAAACATTAACTAGTGACCCAAATTACTCCACCTACTATGAAGATGTAGAAGGATGTGATTGTAATGATGAGGATGAGGAGGAAGATGAATTTTTTACAATTAAGGCTATAGTTAATAAAATTTACAAAAAGTCAAACAAATTAAAATTGTTAGGAAAACTCGAAAAATTAAATAAAAAAGAAACAGTAAATGAATCAGATATTTTCAAAATAATGAAAATGATGAAATTAAACCCACAACATTTAACCAACCCAAAAATTTTGAAACTTAAATCAAGATAAATCTTAAAAACTTTAATTAAAGTTTAATTAATTTTTAAACCTTAATTTAATCCTTTATTTAACATTAAAATCAATTAATTCTTAATTTTAATTAATCCTTAATTTAAAATTTAATTTAATTCATCATTAATAATCCTTAATTAATTTTAAGTTAAATCGTAATTAATTTAATTTTAATTTAATTCTTAATTAATTTTAATTAACTCTTAATTAATTCAACTTGAAGTAATTAATTTAACATCAATTAACTCTTAATTAATTTAACTTCAATTAACTCTTAATTAATTTAACTTCAATTAACACTTAATTCAACTTCAATTAACTCTTAATTAATTCATCTTCAAGTAATATAACTTCAATTAACTCTTAATTAATTCAACTTCAAGTAATTAATTCAACTTCAATTAACTTAAATCCAATTAATTCTTAAATAATTTAAACTCGAACTAAATAAAATCTTATCCAAACTGCAACAATTAATTTAATAAAATTAAAATATGTCAAAGTGGGTTGGCATATTCGTGGGTTCACACGACATGTATCAAATCGGAAATTTGATACATTATTAGAAACTTAAGTAAAATATTTTGACTTATTTGACTCATGCATAACTGTGATGCCATGCATCTGCTATTTTTTAAACTATATGTCATGTCATTCATGTTTAATTGTATGCATGATTTAGAACGGTTATAAGAAAAAAACTAGTTGAAACTTGAACAACATAGTATTAGGTGGAGGTGAGATGATAGTACATTAGGGAAGCCGTCTGGTGAAACTAGCCGAAGCTACCAATCCAAAACCTAAGCTAGTTAGACCAAAAATTTTCAAGAAGTAATTTGAAAATGAATTTTCGATAAAAGGCTTTGTCAAGGAAATGGTTGTTGCTCCAATAAGGCTATGACCAAAGAAGGCCTCTGTGCCTCGCCAAGACCTGGAAATCGATTACCGAAAATCAAATTCACTTTACTATTTAATAAATTTGAATCTAACACAACTTTCGATTAAATCTTAGATTTAACAATAAATTAAGAAAAATGATTCAAGCATCTCACAATGCACCTATAAGGCAACCTTGCTTGATTGAACTGAGACATCTAGAATGGGTGAGATGTTAAGGACTAATAAATTGAAAAATATTTTTCAAAATTATTTTCCAAAATTCTTAGAATATTTTTCTAAAAATATATTTTCAAAATAGTGCTTTAACATAATAATATTTTTATTGATTTCATACGTGTCTGATTGCTTATACATGATAGATTTTCAAAATTATACTCTTTTGAAAAATTGTGTGACCTACACAATTAGACACAAGCCCCTTAGGTTGACACTAAAGTCTCTTAAGGCACTTAGATAGAGTCAAACGGTGTTGGATACAGGGGGAGTGTTTTGTTTGGTGATTTTTTTTTAAAATTGTGCTTGACAAATCACTATCACTTATGTTTTTTCGAAAACTATGCCTTGTAAGTGACTATCATTTCAAAATATTTTTCGAAAACTGTGCTTTATAAAAATTACTATCAATTATGGTTTTCAAAAACTATGCATGACAAATTACCTTCATTTCAAAATATATTTTTCAAATACTCATTTTTTTCGAAATGCCAATACTTCAAAATGCATTCTAAAAATTATGCTTATTTCCCTTTTGATCTTGATAACCCCTAAAGACAGGAAAGTCTACCTCATGATCTACAAGAACTCCTAGGATGTGTCAAATTTAGGGGGAGTCTAAGTCAAAAGAAAACCTTCTTACAAGTGTTTTTTGGAAAATTATTTTTGGCAATTATTTTTTTGAAATTACTAGATAATTCTTTTGGTCTAGACTAAACCCTAAAGACTCAAAGGAAGCCTACTTATGGTCAACAAGCTTCCAAGGACTGTGTCAAGTTTAGGGGAGGTTAAATTAAAAGAATTATTGAACATTTCAAAATAATATGTTTTAATACACTATTTTTCAAATTTCTTTTGAAAATATAAGCATTTTCCTTTTCAAAATACTACCAATTTAAATCATTTTTTTATCACTTTCAAAAACTATTTTTTTTAATCACTGTTGAAAATTTACTTGAGTTTGGAGAATTTCCAGGACACTTAGGGAAATGTCCTTATAGCTAACAAGGTTTCCTAAGATTGTGTCAGATTGAAAAATAAACTGAGTCAAGTAAAAAATTGTGTTTTCAAAAATGCTAATATTTTTCAAAAAGTACTTATACTTTTCAAAAATGCTAATATTTTTCAAAAAGTACTTATATTTTTCAAAAGTTTATAATATTTCTCAAAAGTACTTGCACTTTTCAAAAGTTCATAATATTTCTCAAAAGTACTTGCATTTTTCAATGTTCAATATATTTCACAAAAGTACTTGCATATCTCAAAAAGGTCAATGCATTTTTCAAAAAGTACTTGCATATGTCAAAAAGTTCAATATATTTTTCAAAAGTACATATTTTTCAAAGTACATATTTTTCAAAAATACTTATACTTTTCAAAATGCATAATAGTTTTCAAAAGTGTTAATATTTTTCAAAAAGGGCAAATATTTCTCAAAGTACAGATTTTTGAAAGTACATATTTTTCAAAATATAGATCTTTCAAAGTACAGACTTTTCAAAGTACAAACTTTTCAAAGTACAATCTTTTCAAAGAAAAATTATCTTTCAAAGTACAAGTTTTTGCACAATGTTTTTCAAAGTATTCTTTTAAAGTGTAAAAATCTCTAAGTGAAATATTGTTGAAAAGTGCATATTTTTCTAAGAAGAAATCTTTTATTCAATCCCTTTTGAAAATCTCTCTCAATTGAAATTTTTTCTAAGGAAATATTCTTTTAAGTGAAAATTTTCTGAGTTCAAAACTGATCCGGTCGGGTAAGTTTTTGGATTTGATTAGGGGCCCGGTCGGATTGGGTCTGGGTCAGACAAAGTGAGTCGGGTTCAATATCGGATTAGTGCGCTAGATATTGATCTAGCTAAGAGGATCAGGATTCGAAGCAACTTGAGACGAGGCCCAATCAATGGCACCGGAGCAGACGTACCCGACCGAGAACTTTAGCGGTCGGGGAGCACCGGTCGGGAAAGTTTAGTCGGGATAAAATAGAAGCGTTTTGCCAGATCTCTTCATGAGTGTTTGGTAAGTAATAGGCCTCCCAGGCGGGGTCTCCCGGTCGGGGTCACCCAGCGTGGCCGACCCAGAGTGGCCGACCCAGAGTGATAGGGTGGCCGACCCCGACTGGCCGACCCCGAGTGACAGGGTGGCCGACCCCGACTGGCAGGGTGGCCGACCCAGGGTGGCCGACCCAGAGTGACAGGGTGGCCGACCCCGAGTGGCCGACCCCGAGTGACAGGGTGGCCGACCCGAGTGGCCGACCCCGAGTGACAGGGTGGCCGACCCCGACTGGCAGGGTGGCCGACCCAGGGTGGCCGACCCAGAGTGACAGGGTGGCCGACCCCGAGTGGCCGACCCCGAGTGACAGGGTGGCCGACCCCGAGTGGCCGACCCCGAGTGACAGGGTGGCCGACCCCGACTGGCAGGGTGGTCGACCCCGAGTGGCCGATCCAGAGTGACAGGGTGGCCGACCCCGACTGGCAGGGTGGTAGACCCCGACTGGCCGACCCCGAGTGACAGGGTGGCCGACCCCGAGTGGCCGACCCAGAGTGACAGGGTGGCCGACCCCGACTGGCCGACCCCGAGTGACAGGGTGGCCGACCCCGACTGGCAGGGTGGCCGACCCAGGGTGGCCGACCCAGAGTGACAGGGTGGCCGACCCCGAGTGGCCGACCCCGAGTGGCCGACCCCGAGTGACAGGGTGGCCGACCCCGAGTGGCCGACCCAGAGTGACAGGGTGGCCGACCCCGACTGGCCGACCCCGAGTGACAGGGTGGCCGACCCCGACTGGCAGGGTGGCCGACCCAGGGTGGCCGACCCAGAGTGACAGGGTGGCCGACCCCGAGTGGCCGACCCGAGTGACAGGGTGGCCGACCCCGACTGGCAGGGTGGCCGACCCAGGGTGGCCGACCCAGAGTGACAGGGTGGCCGACCCCGAGTGGCCGACCCCGAGTGACAGGGTGGCCGACCCCGACTGGCAGGGTGGCCGACCCCGAGTGGTCGATTCAGAGTGACAGGGTGGCCGACCCCGACTGGCAGGGTGGTAGACCCCGACTGGCCGACCCAGAGTGACAGGGTGGCCGACCTCGACTGACAGAGTGGCCGACCCCGAGTGGCCGACCCAGAGTGACAGGGTGGCCAACCCAAGGTGGTAGACCCAGGGTGGTCGACCCTAGAGTAAGTGAAGGGTCGTAGCAGTAGTAAAGGTCATCCGAATCTCCCCATTGTCAGAAGAGGATCCTTGACATACTCATGACCTGACAAGAGCCGCCAATATTAATGGGGTCAGAGGGGACAACCTAGACAGACTGTCAGGCGGCTGTGTCAGCCTCATAAAGTTACCAGAGCTGCCGATTATGCAGTCTGACGACTGACTCATCCTTAATGAGATGGGACGTCTCTGACATAGCAGAGGGCTTTCCTTCCCCTATATAAACCCCCCTTTGGGCTCCAAAGAGGAGCTCGCTGCCATTTTGCAACCACACCACTACTTCGTGAGCCCCATTTTGGTCCGAGCCGAGTGACTTGAGCCTCAGCCTTATTTGGGCCCGGGTCCGACCTCCTAGTTACAGCAGACCGGGTCGTCTTGGGCAGACCGAGTCATCTGATTGAGAACCGGTCTTCGCTTGTCAACAGGATCAAATCTGGCACCGTCTGTGGGAATCTCGCCTGATCGGAAGCTGAAGATGAGCGACTCTAACCGGATGGCCGTGATGCTTTCACAAGAAGACTTGGATCTGCTAGTCGAAGCCAGAGCTAAGAAGCTGGCGGCCGCGCAACAAGCAGCTGCCCAACTCACTCGGGAAGGCCCGTCCGAGCCTGCTACCCGAGGGGGCACTGAGGGAGGAGCGCGCCGGGGTGATAGCCCTCATTTTCACCAAACACTATTCGACCCGTCTGAGGGTGCGGGACAGTTCGACCTAGTAGAAGTCTCTTCCAGCCAAGCAAGAATCAACAAAGGGAAGACCCCTATTAGCCAAGTCCTGGCTGACCATTCCGGGTTCCATTTCTCCAGACAAGTTCTGCAAGAGCCAGTCCCCAAGCATTTCCGGCTCTTGTCCATTCCAAAATGTGAAGGAGCTACAGATCTAGAGGAAGACCTGATGAAGTCTGAGAATGAAGCCTTGCTGCATCAATACATGGATAGTATTAAGTGTCGAGCGTGCCTGACCGCCCTGGTAGGTCCCGCTCAGTGCTGGTTCGACAGACTCCCGGAGAGGTCTGTGCGAGAGTTTGCCGACTTCAAAAGAACGTCCTACTGAAATATACCTGACATAAGGAGACTCCCTGAGAACAATATCAAGGGCTTGAATGACTTCTTGAGGTAACGAAACCCGAACTCCTCTGACTCGAAGGGAGAAGTATCAGCCGGATGCTGATTCCGGCGATCTGCTCACATCATAGTGGAAAAGAGTATTGTCGACAACCTCGACTAGGAAATGATTAGCTCTAACGAAGCACTTCCTTCCGACACTGCCGAAGTCTGACCGACCGGGACCCCTCAAGCCCTTGCCTGATGACTGGAGACACCGCCAGTGAAGGAGCCTGCTCCTTCGTGGGCTCGGCGATCGTGAGTTGCCGGAGTTCCTCGCTGATTGAAGAGGAAGAAGGCAAATCTGCTGTTGTGACAGGCAATGAGGCGTCTAGAGCTGGATCTGATTGAGGAGATTCAGGATCGGGCGTTTGTCTGAATGACTGCTTACCGGCAGAGGATGCAGCGAAGATACAATCCAGAGGTCATACCTCAGAGTTTCCAAGTCGGCAATCGTGTATGGAAGAGAGTCAAACCAGTCGGGGAGGTGAGCAAGCTGAAGCCCCCATGGGGAGAACTCTTCCTGGTAATCGAGAAATTAGGGTCGGGAGCCTATTATCTGCAAGATACCCAAGGAAAGAAGCTGGGAAGACCTTGGAGTGCAACACACTTAAAATTGTATTGTGAGGAAAGTTGAGTTGAGTGACTCTTGTAATTGTATCACGCGAATATGATAGTGAAACTCAAGGCAGCTGAAAGGCAGCTCAGCAGGTTATAAGTGGGCATGCTCCCACGCACCCACCGGACTCGGTGCCGATCGGGCGTGGCGTTCCACGTTCGGTCGGGCCCGGTCGGGCGTGGCGTTCCACGCTCGGTCAGGGTAAGCCAGACGGTGTCCAGACTCTTGCTCATGCAAGTTATAAGTGGGCATGCTCCCACGCACCCACCGGACTCGGCGCCGATCGGGCGTGGCGTTCCACGTTCGGTCGGGCCCGGTCGGGCGTGGCGTTCCACGCTCGGTCAGGGTAAGTCAGACGGTGTCCAGACTCTTGCTCTTGCAAGTTATAAGTGGGCATGCTCCCACGCACCCACCGGACTCCGGTGCCGATCGGGCGTGGCGTTCCACGTTCGGTCGGGCCCGGTCGGGCATGGCATTCCACGCTCGGTCAGGGTAAGCCGGACGGTGTCCAGACTCTTGCTCATGCAAGTTATAAGTGGGCATGCTCCCACGCACCCACCGGACTCGGCGCCGATCGGGCGTGGCGTTCCACGTTCGGTCGGGCCCGGTCGGGCGTGGCGTTCCACGCTCGGTCAGGGTAAGTCAGACGGTGTCCAGACTCTTGCTCTTGCAAGTTATAAGTGGGCATGCTCCCACGCACCCACCGGACTCGGCGCCGAACGGGCGTGGCGTTCCACGTTCGGTCGGGCCCGGTCGGGCGTGGCGTTCCACGCTCGGTCAGGGTAAGCCAGACGGTGTCCAGACTCCTGCCTTGGCAAGTTATAAATGGGCATGCTCCCTTACAATCATCGACCTTGCAGCAGACCGGACGTGGCTGCCCACGCTCCATTAAGGTCTCCCGAGCAACATTGAGACACTTGTTCTTCAGCAAGTTATAAAGGTGATTGCTCACATGCCTCAGCTCCTCAGCCGCTCTGCTCGGCACTTAACCACTCAGCCGCTCTGCTCGGCACTCAGCCGCTCTGCTCGGCACCTAGCCGCTCTGCTCGGCACCCAGCCGCTCTGCTCGGCACCAGAGACTCAGCCGCTCTGCTCGGCACCCAGCCGCTCTGCTCGGCACCTAGCCGCTCTGCTCGGCACTCAGCCGCTCTGCTCGCACTCAGCGCTCTGCTCGGCACTCAGCCGCTCTGCTCGGCACTCAGAGACTCAGCCGCTCTGCTCGGCACTCAGCTACTCAGCCGCTCTGCTCGGCACTCAGCACTCAGCCACCCAGCTTGGCACTCAACCACTCTGCTATACCATCTGCTTGGCACTCAGTCATTTGGCTCTGCCACCTGCCAGACAATTAGTCACTCTACTCAGTTGCTTGCCTGCTTAGCCATTGCTTAGTCGTTTACTCGGCTCTATGCCACATGCGTGACACCCGCAACCATTTGCTTGGTTCAGCAAAAATGCTTAGTGGTTTCCCATGCACAGATTCGTCACTCGTCCAACACGATCCAATTGATCGCTTGACATGACTAACTACTCTAGCGGCGACATTCCGAGGGATGGAATACTGATTAACTGGGTAAAATCCAACCCGTGACTTCTGATTGATTGTTCTTCTATCAAAGGAGATCCATTCCAACCTAATTCCAGGATGGGAAGTACGGGTGGAATAAGTCAAACCACTAGATTCAGTCTAGTTAGTCAGACTCGCACCTCCTTCGACTAGACTTGAAGGGGGAGATATGTGATCCGGGGAGATAAACGCGTGGCAGATACATTGATGGCTGACTTGACAGGGGACTCGATATTTAAGGATAAAGATCTTGAGGCCATAATGAGGGTCAGGGGTGCGAAAGTAGGGTTTATCCGACCGGGCAAGCAGCCTAGTCAGTCGGACTTGACGCCTCCTTCGACTAGACTTGAAGGGGAGGCTTGTGATCCGGTCGGGTAAGTTTTTGGATTTGATTAGGGGCCCGGTCGGATTGGGTCTGGGTCAGACAAAGTGAGTCGGGTTTAATATCGGATTAGTGCGCTAGATATTGATCTAGCTAAGAGGATCAGGATTCGAAGCAACTTGAGACGAGGCCCAATCAATGGCACCGGAGCAGACGTACCCGACCGAGAACTTTAGCGGTCGGGGAGCACCGGTCGGGAAAGTTTAGTCGGGATAAAATAGAAGCGTTTTGTCAGATCTCTTCATGAGTGTTTGGTAAGTAATAGGCCTCCCAGGCGGGGTCTCCCGGTCGGGGTCACCCAGCGTGGCCGACCCAGAGTGGCCGACCCCGAGTGACAGGGTGGCCGACCCCGAGTGGCCGACCCAGAGTGACAGGGTGGCCGACCCCGACTGGCAGGGTGGTAGACCCCGACTGGCCGACCCCGAGTGACAGGGTGGCCGACCCCGAGTGGCCGACCCAGAGTGACAGGGTGGCCGACCCCGAGTGACAGGGTGGCCGACCCCGACTGGCAGGGTGGCCGACCCAGGGTGGCCGACCCAGAGTGACAGGGTGGCCGACCCCGAGTGGCCGACCCAGAGTGACAGGGTGGCCGACCCCGACTGGCCGACCCCGAGTGACAGGGTGGCCGACCCCGACTGGCAGGGTGGCCGACCCAGGGTGGCCGACCCAGAGTGACAGGGTGGCCGACCCCGAGTGGCCGACCCCGAGTGACAGGGTGGCCGACCCCCGACTGGCAGGGTGGTAGACCCCGACTGGCCGACCCAGAGTGACAGGGTGGCCGACCTCGACTGACAGAGTGGCCGACCCCGAGTGGCCGACCCAGAGTGACAGGGTGGCCAACCCAGGGTGGCAGACCCAGGGTGGTCGACCCTAGAGTAAGTGAAGGGTCGTAGCAGTAGTAAAGGTCATCCGAATCTCCCCATTGTCAGAAGAGGATCCTTGACATACTCATGACCTGACAAGAGCCGCCAACATTAATGGGGTCAGAGGGGACAACCTAGACAGACTGTCAGGCGGCTGTGTCAGCCTCATAAAGTTACCAGAGCTGCCGATTATGCAGTCTGACGACTGACTCATCCTTAATGAGATGGGACGTCTCTGACATAGCAGAGGGCTTTCCTTCCCCTATATAAACCCCCCTTTGGGCTCCAAAGAGGAGATCGCTGTCATTTTGCAACCACTCCACCACATTGAGAGCTCTATTTCGGTCCGAGCTTCCAAACTATAGCAGACCGGGTCGGCTTGGTTAGATCGTGGCATCCGAAGGAAAACCCATCTTCGCTTGTCGACAGGATCAGTGGATTAGGAGTAAAGGAAGAAAACACAATGAGAGAGCAGGAACAAAGGGAAAGAAAGGAAAAAATAGAGTGACGAAAGGAAAGGGAGGAAAAAAGAGAAATTAAAAAGAAATTAAAAAAATGAAAAATGGGAGAAAAAAATAAAACCACAAAGAGAGAGAGGCGGAGAGAGAAGAAAAGAAAAAAATAATAAAATAAAACATGGATGTTTTTAATTAGACTTTTTCCAAAATGAAAGTTTTAAAATATATAATTCAGCATTTTTTTTAATTTTTTTTCTCCAATGTATGAAATTCCCTACCCCTCGCCCTCTGACGCAACGGATATATTCATCAAGCGATTAATCAGATATTTCTAGGTTAAATCTTAGCTGCAACGTGTTGTAAGAATTATTCTTTAATGGGATGATATCTCTAAAAACATTAGTCATTTGGATAGGTATCTACGAGTGTTTTTCGATTTATCTTGATGGTAAGTGAAAACTTTCGTGAAGTCAGATCGGTCACTTGATAATTGTTAGATCGTGTTCAGCAAGCTAGAGGGGGGGGGTGAATAACTTTTCTCGATTTTTACCTACAATGTTAGCGTGCGCAAGCAGCAACAATAACAATAAAAACAACCAAACGCTAATACGCTACCGTTTACGTGGTTCGGAGATGACGCTCCTACTCCACGATAGTCCGTAAGGTGGACGATCCCTCGATCCTTCGGTGGATCACTCCCTGGATGCCCTCAGGCTAGCTCGTGTAGCTCCTTGTGGGTGGAGAAACCTCGCCACAATCCCAACTGCACCTCTGAGCTCTTAGACTACTATTTGACATTTAACCAAAGCCAAATTCGTCAAAGCTCCCAGCCAAAATGAAGTCCTTTTAAATAGAGCTTAAGTTTGTTTTGGCCGCCAATGGCAGTCGACTGCCCCCACTCAAATTCGACCGTTGCAAGCCAACGTTCGAATTCTTTAGCCACTACCAGTCGACTGCCCCATTGACAGTCGACTGATCTTGCTGTGGGGTTTACTAGTCGACTGCCAGAACCCCAGTCTACTGCCCACCTAGGTTTTCCTCCCCGAGTACAATTCTCTCCGTACTCGTCCCCTAGGATTTCCCCGAGTGCATTCCCTCAGCACTCGTACCCTCAAGACTCAGCTGACTCTTCACCAACAGTCTCGACTGTTGCCTTCACGCCCTTTTCGTCTTCAGCCCTCGTCCCTCCGATGCGTACATAAGCCTCCAGCTTGTCTCCATGCTATCCTTCACGTACGCCTTGAAGTCCGCGTCCCTCGGCTCATCGTCCCTGCTATCCATGGTCCCTCGGGTGCACACAAGCCCACGACTTGCCTCCATGCCACCCTTCACCGTTCCTGAAGCCGTCCAGCTAAGTCAATATGTATAATCTGCAAATATGCACACTCACATACACATATCAAATACACAAGGGTAAACCTAATTTAAACCCTTTGCCCAAACATCAAAACACATGATCACTCCGGACCATAGATTGCCATAACAATAATTAGTCACTTCGAATAAACTAGACACCTAAATTATCAAAAATAAAAATAAATGGTTGAAAATTTTCTGACTTCTAAGAAGTAGCCGGAGTAACTCAAGTCAGTGAGTGAAGCTCCTTGGAGAAGGCACCTAGAAGTTGGCTGACACAAAACAGAATAGTTATGTTTGGGTGGAAGACTAGGCTCCCACATTGAGCTAAAAATTTATCGACAATTTACCAAAAGGCGTACCCAAGAATAGGTATTTACCAAACGACACACCATGGTTTCATTTTCACCAAAGGGCGCACTTAATAATAGTGAACTTCCTCTTATACCCCTCCTGTTATCTACTGTCTTTCTCCTTCTCTCTCAGTAACAAATTTCGAGACGTCTGCAGATACTTTTTCAGACTTTTATTTTAAAATAATATATTATGAAATCGATGCTGAAAACGTTGTAAAGTAAACATCAAAAAAATATTTCAGTTAACAAATATCTCATCCAACGTGATTTAAAAATATAAATAAATAATTTTTATATTTGGTTAATAGAAATTAATATACTAAATAATATTTAATATATATATTAATATATATAAAAATATTAATAAAAATATTAATAATATTTAATAAATATATTAATATCTCATCCCACGCTATTTATTAATAAATATATTAATATATTAATATATAAAAAAATTTGAAAAAAAAACGTTGGCTGAAAATTTAAAAAAAAAAGCGTGTATTGATTTCAGGCCCACGCTGGGCCTGAAATCAATACTTTCAGGCCCAGCGTGGGCCTGAAATTTTTTATTTCAGGCCCACGTTGGGCCTGAAATCTTTTGATTCAGGCCCGACGTGGACTCAATTTTTTTTTCTATTTTAAAAATATATTAATATATAAAAAAACCTATCAAAACACTTAATTTCAGATTCAAACACAGGGCCTGAAGTCATCCCAGGAGGGTCTGAAGTCAAATAACTTCAGATCCTATAAATAATTAATTTAATAAATAATAATTAAATATAAAAAATATTTTTAAAATTAAAAAATTTTCAGTGCCCTGGGGCCTGAAGTCATCAGACTTCAGGCCCTCCATCATTGATATAAAATTTTTTTTATAAAAAGGTTTAATATATAATTACATACTATATAGGAGTGGTTTAGGTATATCAGTGAGTTTGGGTACCGAAATATCTAATAGGAGTGGTCTAAGAGATGAGATTTTGGGTGTCGAAACATCTAATCTTACTGTATTACCAATGCTATAGGAGCGGTTTAGGTATATCAGTGAGTTTTGAGCAAAACTCATTGATGGACTTACCATATTTGGAATTCTGAAAACTCTATATCAGTAGACAGGGTTGAGCTAGGAGATGAGATTTTGGGTGCCGAAACCTCTAATCTTGCTGTATCACCAATGCTATAGGAGTGGTTTAGGTATATCAGTGAGTTTTGAGCAAAACTCACTGATGGACTTATAATATTTGGAATTCTGAAAATCCTATATCAGTAGACAGGGTTGAGCTAGGAGATGAGATTTTGGATGCCGAAACCTCTAATCTTGCTGTATCACCAATGCTATAAGAGTGGTTTAGGTATATCAGTGAGTTTTGAGCAAAACTCACTGATGGACCTACCATATTTGGAATTATGAAAACTCTATATCAGTAGACAGGGTTGAGCTAGGAGATAAGATTTTGGGTACCGAAACCTCTAATCTTGCTGTATCACCAATGCTATAGGAGTGGTTTAGGTATATCAGTGAGTTTTGAGCAAAACTCACTGATGGACCTACCATATTTGGAATTCTGAAAACTCTATATCAGTAGACAGGGTTGAGCTAGGAGATGAGATTTTGGGTGCCGAAACCTCTAATCTTGCTGTATCACCAATGCTATAGGAGTGGTTTAGGTATATCAGTGAGTTTTGAGCAAAACTCACTGCTGGACCTTCCATATTTGGAATTCTGAAAACCCTATATCAGTAGACAGGGTTGAGCTAGAAGATGAGATTTTGGGTGCCGAAACCTCTAATCTTGCTATATCACCAATGTTATAGGAGTGGTTTAGGTATATCAGTGAGTTTTGAGCAAAACTCACTGATGGACCTACCATATTTGGAATTCTGAAAACTCTATATCAGTAGATAGGGTTGAGCTAGGAGATGAGATTTTGGGTGCCGAAACCTCTAATCTTGCTGTATCACCAATGCTATAGGAGTGGTTTAGGTATATCAGTGAGTTTTGCTCAAAACTCACTGATGGACCTACCATATTTGGAATTCTGAAAACTTTATATCAGTAGACAGGGTTGAGCTAGGAGATGAGATTTTGGGTGTCGAAACCTCTAATCTTGCTGTATCACCAATGCTATAGGAGTGGTTTAGGTATATCAGTGAGTTTAGGTATATCAATGAGTTTTGAGCAAAACTCACTGATATACCTAAACCACTCCTATAGCATTGGTGATACAGCAAGATTAGAGGTTTCGGCACCCAAAATCTCATCTCCTAGCTCAACCCTGTCAACTGATATAGGGTTTTTAGAATTCCAAATATGGTAGGTCCATCAGTGAGTTTTGAGCAAAACTCACTGATATACCGAAACCACTCCTATAGCATTGGTGATATAGCAAGATTAGAGGTTTCGACACCCAAAATCTCATCTCCTAGCTCAACCCTGTCTACTGATATAGAGTTTTCAGAATTCCAAATATGGTAGGTCCATCAGTGAGTTTTGCTCAAAACTCACTAATATACCTAAACCACTCCTATAGCATTGGTGATACAGCAAGATTAGAGGTTTCAGCACCCAAAATCTCATCTCCTAGCTCAACCCTGTCTATTGATATAGGGTTTTCAGAATTCCAAATATGGTAGGTCCATCAGTGAGTTTTGCTCAAAACTCACTGATATACCTAAACCACTCCTATAGCATTGGTGATACAGCAAGATTAGAGGTTTTGGCACCCAAAATCTCATCTCCTAGCTCAACCCTGTCTACTGATATAGAGTTTTCAGAATTCCAAATATGGTAAGTCCATCAGTGAGTTTTGCTCAAAACTCACTGATATACCTAAACCACTCCTATAACATTGGTGATACAGCAAGATTAGATGTTTCGGCACCCAAAATCTCATCTCCTAGACCACTCCTATTAGATGTTTCGGCACCCAAACTCACTGATATACCTAAACCACTCCTATATAATATGTAATTATATATTAAACCTTTTTATAAATTTTTTTTAATATTTTTTTATATCAATGATGGAGGGCCTGAAGTCTGATGACTTCAAGCCCTCCTTGGGCCTGAAGTCGGATGACTTCATGCCCCAGGGCACATAAATTTTTTTAATTTAAAAAATATTTTTTTATATTTAATTATTATTTATTAAATTAATTATTTATAGGATCTGAAGTTATTTGACTTTAGACCCTCCTGGGATGACTTCAGTCCCTGTGTTTGAATCTGAAATTAAGTGTTTTGATAGGTTTTTTTATATATTAATATATTTTTAAAATAGAAAAAAAAATTTGAGTCCATGTCGGGCCTGAATCAAAAGATTTCAGGCCCAACGTGAGCCTAATATAAAAAATTTCAGGCCCACGCTGGGCCTGAAATAAAAAATTTCAGGCACACGTTGAGCCTGAAAATATTGATTTCAGGCCCAGCGTGGGCCTGAAATCAATACACGTTTTTTTTTAATTTTCAGCGAACGTTTTTTTTCAATTTTTTTATATATTAATATATTAATATATATTTATTAATATATTTATTAATAAAGAGCCTGGGATGAGATATTAATATATTTATTAAATATTATTAATATATTTATTAATATTTTATATATATATTAATATATATTAAATATTATTTAATATATTAATTTCTATTAATCAAATATAAAAATTATTTATTTATATTTTTAAATCACGTTGGATGAGATATTTGTTAACTGAAATATTTTTTGATGTTTACCTTACAACGTTTTCAGCGCCGATTTCATAATATACTATTTTAAAATAAAAGTCTGAAAAAGTATCTGCAGACGTCTCGAAATTTATTACTGAGTGAGAGAAGGAGAAAGACAGTAGATAACAGGAGGGGTATAAGAGGAAGTTCACTATTATTAAGTGCGCCTTTGGTGAAAATGAAACCATGGTATGTCGTTTGGTAAATACCTATTCTTGGGTACGCCTTTTGGTAAATTGCCGAAAATTTATAGAACTCAATCTCGATACCAAAGGTAAGGGAGTAAGCTGAAATGGTGTGAGGGGGTGAGAGCACACATCATTCTTTCAAAGGGTAACTGGCACAAGGAAGAAGGAGAGAATGTGATGGGCCACACCAATGTCGTGTTAACATATGCATTATTTTATATTTGCATTTAGTCCCACATCGATTGATGTGATTTATAAAATTCATTTTAACCTTATATAAAGGGATGTAATATCTTCTTTCAAAGACATAATAAACAGATATCAAATTAGACTTTTCTTTTTGATATACTTGTAAGAATTCATGAATTCTAATTTTTAATTCATGAATTCTATCATGGTATCAGAGCCCTGTTAAATACTTGCTGTTTCACTGCTCGTGGTTTTATGGTTCGGTTTATCTCCATCGCTTCCGCATCTGAATGGTTAGATCTGCCCTAAATGTTTTATTTCGTTTGAGATTGGATATTGTTTTGATTGCCTTGATCGTTTGTTAGTTGGGATTTGAGATTGTTATTTGTTATTTTGGATTGTTCTGTTCAAAATTGTTTACAATGACTGGAGGTGACGATTCGTTGCAATCTATTGGTGTCCGTTTAGATGGAAAAATTATTCGTACTGGAATTATGTGATGACTAATTTTCTGAAGGGCAAAGGAGTTTGGGAATATGTTTCTGGAAAAATCAAATGCCCTGTAGTTGGTGTTGAAAAATTTGATGAATTGTTTCGTATTTGGGATACAAATAATTCAAAGATTATCACTTGGATCAACAACTCTGTTGAACACAGAATTGGTGTTCAATTGGCAAAGTTTAAAACTGCAAAAGAAATTTGAGATTATTTGTCAAAATTATTTGTGCAAAATAACTTTGCTGTCAAGTATCAATTACAATCTGAAATTCGTGCATTAGTGCAAAATGACTTAAGTATTCAGGATTTTTTCTGTGCAATGACTACTCTTTGGGATCGGTTAGCATTGACAGAATCTGTTGAATTACAAACATGTGATGCTTATATTAAATGTAGAGATGAGGATCGCCTTGTTCAACTACTTATGGGTCTTCGTCCAGAATTTGAAAATTATCGCTCAAGTCTTTTGCACCGTAAACCTCTACCATCTGTTGAAGATGTAATAAATGAACTCATGGCTGAAGAAACTTGTTTGAAGACTCTAAAAGGGGTGCATAATATTTCTACTTCGGTTTTGGCAGCCTCTCCGTCTGCACCGATCATAGCAGCTCCTGCACACCAGTATAAAACATCTGTCACAGGAAACTGTAATTATTGTAAGAAACCAGGGCACTGGAAGAATCAATGCCCTGAGCTTCGGAAAGAATTGGCTAGGAAGCTTCCAGGGCACGGACGGAAGTCTCCACAACAATATCAAGGCGGGCAACAAAAAATGTATTTTGAGGGTCCATCTCAAAATTTTTATCCATCTACTCCAGCAGCTTTTGTGCCCTCCTTAAATCACTCAGCTTCAGCTTCAGAGTTTTCTGTGAATACTGGTACTAATTCTATTGTCGACCAATTTCAGAAGTTCCTCGCCTTTCAGCAATTTCAAAAGGGACCTCATAATTATGCTCTTTCTGCTCCTTCCAGCTCATCTTCGTCTATTGGGTCAGGTATCCCTTCATCTCCCTGGATTTTAGATTCTGGAGCTGGTAATCACATGTCTCATGATTCTTCTTCTTTTACATATATGTCTCCTGACCCTCCATCTATTTCTGTTATGACTGCGGATGGTACACAAATGTCATTGAAAGGAACTGGCTCTATCCAAACACCCTCTTTATCTTTACATGATGTTTACTTTATCCCTAAATTACATATGAACCTTGTTTCTGTTGGTCAATTATGTGACTCTGGGTGTTTTGTTGGTCTTCTTCCAAATTCTTGTTATGTGCAGGATCTAAAATCCAAGAGAGTGATTGGGACAGGGCATAGAAAAGGGAAAGGACCTTATGTGTTGGATGAACTGCATCTTCCCACTCACGTAGCAGCAATGCCTGTCAATTTGTCTTCTTTTCATTTGACACCTTCTTCTTCAAAATTTTATTTGTGGCATTCTAGACTTGGTCATCTATCAGGTTCTCGTTTACGTTCTATGTGTACTTCTGATGTACTTGGTGATTTACCACCTGATGATATTTCTGATTGTAGTGGATGCAAACTTGGAAAATTTTCTACTTTGCCTTTTATTTTAAGTACTTCCACTTCTTCGGCACCTTTTGATTTAGTTCATTCTGATGTTTGGGGACCGGCACCTATTCCCACTAAGGGAGGTTCTCGATATTACGTTTCATTCATTGATGATCACACTCGTTTTTGTTGGATTTATTTAATGAAACGTCGTTCTGATCTTAGTCATATTTATGCTGAGTTTAAGGCCTATGTAAAAACTCAGCACTCTGCCACTATCAAGTGTTTTCGAGCTGATTTGGGGGGAGAGTATACTAGTGGAGATCTTTCTGGTATTTTCAAAGCTGATGGTACAATACATCAGTCCTCTTGTACTGATACCCCACAACAGAATGGAGTAGCCGAGAGAAAGCATAGACATATTATTGAGACCGCCCGGTCTATGCTGTTATCCGCTAGTGTTCCTAGTGAATTTTGGGGAGAAGCTGTCCTTACATCTGTGTATCTTATTAATAGGATCCCTACCGCTCATAACTCTGGGATTTCTCCATATGCTAAATTATTTGGTCACACTCCATTATATTCTCATTTAAGGGTTTTTGGCTCTACATGCTTTGTTCTTCGTCCACATGCAGAACGTTCTAAGTTATCATCTCGTGTGGCCATTTGTGTTTTTCTTGGATATGGGGTTGTGCAGAAAGGTTATCGTTGTTATGATCCAGCTTCTGGAAAATTGTATGTTTCTCGTAATGTTTCTTTTATTGAACATATTCCTTTCTTCACTATCCCACCTACCTCACATGACATGTCGAAATCTGATCTCATTCAAATTGATCCTTTTACTACTGATTATCCATCTGAAAATGCTAACCCTCATGAAACCATATCGAATGTTCCGCTTCATCCTACTTGTAGAACAAATGATGTTGACACCCATCCTCTTTCTACGACTGCTTCAGAACCTCCCATAATTACGGATCCAAACTTACCTCGATATCCTACACGCACTCGTCGATCTACTCAGGTATCTGATTTTGATTACTCTTGCTATACACCATCTTTCGCTTCCTTTTTAGTTTCCAACAATTTTCTTTGTGAGCCCACCTCTTACTCTGAGGCATCTCGTGATCCTCTTTGGCAAGAGGCTATGAATGAGGAATTGTCTGCTTTGGACAAAACTGGTACTTGGGATTTGGTTTCTCCACCGGTTGGTAAGAAAATTATTGGTTCTCGATGGGTATACAAGATTAAAACCAAGTCTGATGGCTCTATTGAGCGATATAAAGCTCGTTTGGTTGCAAAAGGTTATGCTCAGGAGTATGGTATAGATTATGAGGAGACTTTCGCACCTGTTGCAAAAATGACATCTGTCCGGGTTCTTATTGCAGTAGCTTCTGTTCGTCGCTGGAGTATTTCACAAATGGACGTTAAAAATGCTTTTTTGAATGGAGATCTTCAGGAGGAAATCTACATGGTCCCTCCACCTGGTGTTTCTCATCGGCCAGGACAAGTGTGCAGGCTTAAGAAGGCCCTGTATGGTCTTAAACAAGCCCCGAGAGCTTGGTTCGACAAGTTCTCCTCTGTAGTATCTTCACTTGGTTTTACTTCTAGCTCTCATGATTCAGCATTATTTGTTAAATCGTCTCCTGCAGGCCATATTATGCTCTTGTTGTATGTTGATGATATGATTATTACAGGAGATGATGTTGACGGTATCTCAGATCTAAAAGCTACTTTGTCTCATCGTTTTGAGATGAAAGATTTAGGTAATCTACGTTACTTTCTAGGTATTGAGGTAGCTTATTCTGAAAGGGGATATCTTCTATCTCAGTCTAAGTACACTTCAGATATTCTTGAGCGGTCTCGTCTCACAGATACTCGTGTTGTTGACTCTCCTCTTGAGGTCAACGTTCGTTACAATCCTACTGATGGGGATCCTCTTGCTGATCCAACTTTATATCGATCAATCGTGGGTAGTCTGGTGTACCTCACTATTACTCGGCCTGATATTGCATATGCTGTTCACATTGTCAGTCAGTTCGTTTGCTCACCTACATCTGTTCATTGGGCTGCAGTTATGCGTATTCTTCGTTATCTTCGGGGAACGCTATATCAGAGTCTTTTGTTTCCATCGACCTCATCTTTGGAGCTTCGCGCTTTTTCTGATGCCGACTGGGCAACTGACCAAACTGATCGAAAATCGACTACGGGTTATTGTGTATTTTTAGGTGATTCACTTATTTCATGGAAAAGTAAGAAACAAGATGTTGTTTCTCGCTCTTCAACTGAGGCAGAGTATCGCGCTATGGCTTCTGCTACAAGTGAGATTATATGGTTACGCTGGCTATTGACTGATATGGGCGTCTCCCTTAGTGGTCCGACACCGATGTACTGCGATAATAAGAGTGCTATTCAGATTGCGCACAACACAGTCTTTCATGAACGTACCAAGCATATTGAGATCGATTGCCACTTTACTCGGCACCATTTCGAGCGAGGTACCATATCCTTACCTTTTGTCTCATCCTCGATGCAGCTCGCAGATTTCTTCACAAAGGCACACACCATCAAGCGTCACCGGTTCTTTCTTGACAAACTCTCAATGTTTCTCACTACACCATCAAGAGTTTGAGAGGGGATGTTAACATATGCATTATTTTATATTTGCATTTAGTCCCACATCGATTGATGTGATTTATAAAATTCATTTTAACCTTATATAAAGGGATGTAATATCTTCTTTCAAAGACATAATAAACAGATATCAAATTAGACTTTTCTTTTTGATATACTTGTAAGAATTCATGAATTCTAATTTTTAATTCATGAATTCTATCGATGATCAGAATTCCATAATGAATGTTTTTACAATTGTTACAGGGCCGCGTTGGCAGTTCTTTTAGCTGTAAGATTAATGTTGATGCTCGCAGAGTTTACGAGGAAATGGGCTTCTTAGAAATTGGATGGCCATTTTCATCTTTTGAACTTGTCATGTTGCAAAGATCTTGGGTCGAGGTCTGATAGCTTCAATATTGAATTTATGCTACATTCTTGCCATCTTTGAGTAATTTTGACCTCAGTATCCTGCCAAGACTTATCTCTTCTTAAACCTTTTCATATGTTATGACCTCTCAGACTCTTTTATTTGTCAAAGTATCTTGAATTTCTTTATCTATCTTAAAGATGTTGAAATCTTTATGCCGCATGGATTCTAAAAACTGAATAAGAATTCAAAACAAAAATACAACAACAAAAGTATGAATCTTTTGTTTCTACAAATTATAGCATAACAAGAATAAAAATATAAATCAAAAAATAAGAATTCTGATTAAAGAGTCATCATTTCTTTAGCGTTGCCCAAGAAATCTAGAAATCCCTGAAAAAGTAGCAGAAGAGAATATCTTCTAAGAGAATTAAGGGTGACGGCGCCGCACAATTTCTTATAGATGGGGAATAAAAGATTAGGTCGAGATGCCTGAACCCTCAGAGACCAACTCTATATATAGTGTACATCCATTATCAACCCATAAATAATAGTGGATGTGGATGATGAATTCTACACATATTAGATCCACATCCAATAACTCGATATCTGATAACCTTAAGTTAGATCAATTTATATTCATATGTATAAATTACAATTAAACCCACCAATTAATGATAATAACTAACACTACCAAGCCCTTTTAAAATTTATCAACCAACATAACATTTGTAAAGTAAGTCGTCACTGCACTTATAGTTACTTATCAAGTTTTTACACTTGCAAAAGTAACAAATATATTAGAATCACAAGATAAGCCTAACTTAAATTCTTTGCTAACCACATCAAAATAACATGACTGGACTCGACCACTTAGAGTATGATTGCACCAACAGAATCACTATGATAATAGTGATAACATTAGATCAACGGCTTTTTACCAAAGGGTGTATCCAAGATTTGGTAATTACCAAAACGCGTACCATGCTCTCTTTTTTTACCAAAGGGTGCATCCCATATAGTAAACTTCCTATTATACCCATCCCGCCAATTGAAGCCTTTCTCGATTCAGTTTTTGAGACTTCCGAACCACTTTATCAGTATAATATTAATTTGTGGCTCGGATGGACATGGAGTCGATTTTTCATCTCTCAGCACAACAACGTTAATGGTATTGTGGAAGGTGGTGGATATTGTGCTATCGTCGTGAGCTCATCCCCCGAATCTGTCTCCCCAACCAAAACTAGGGAAGGGCTGTAAGTGTTTGTGTGTGTCCCAGAGGTGGCTGTAAGTGTTAAGGCTTAAGTCCAGACTGCTCGGCACTATCCAAAGTAGGGGTTAGGGTTTCTGCAAGGCTGATATTTTTGATAATGGCAGGAGAAAGGTCAACGTCTTCTTCCTTGGCATTAACCAGCAAGGTATGTTAGCGATAGTCTTAGGTCAAAACAGCAGAGTTTGTGCACATGTTTAAACTTATTTTTGCTTAATAAATTTGTAATGTATAAAAACTGTAGGTTTCAGATGATTTTGGGGAAAAATTACATTGATGCAGTGTTTAAGGGCACTTTAAATAATTTTTTGAAGCATTTCAAATTTTAAATGATCGACACATTGCGAAGATCAAAGAGTCACCCTTTAGTGTTTTCTTGGACATACAAGAATTGCAGCATATCCGTGGAATTTTGGTGAATATATTCGAAAGTTGGGATTCAACCTCGCAAAATTTTAAATTCTCAGGTAATAGTTTTAGTTATGAATTGTAAACAATATCTATAGTAAGATAAAACAGGGATACATTTCACTCATTTCATTTCAGGCCTACCGAGGGCCTGAAGTGAAATCACTTCAGGCCCTTTGTAGGTCTGAAGTGAAAATATTTCAGGCCCAAAGTGAAATCATTTGAAGGTTATATTGTTGATGATAACTAAATATTTTAAATGTTTCAGGTATACCGGTTACGTTCACCAGACGAGATGTTGCTTTGTTACTGGGTATAGTGGACCGTGGTGTTTCGATCCCTATTAATTCAACTAAAGCATCGGGTGACCTCTATCTTACTTCTAAAAAAAAACCTACCAGAACAAGAATTGAGGAATTACTTAAATATTATTCAAAAAGTGTTGAATCAGAGGATGATGTTTTATTAGTGTGTAAATTCTATATTTTGTATATATTTGTTTGTGTTTTATTTTCGTCTAGTACATATAAGGTCCCTCTAGGTCTTGTAGATATAGTAGATGATTATGAGAAACTTACTAGATTCAACTGGGTGGAAGCTATCCATCAATTTTTGTCTCCACAATTACCTAAGATTAGGGACTTATTTTCATCAACTTAGGGATACCAGACCAGCACCAACCTCCCTTACCTAAAGGGGTTTGCTGGGCTTTTGGCAGTGAGTAGAATTTTCTTGTTAAATTTTATAATATTTTACTGTCATTAATGTATTTGGCTGGAAAACTTGGTGTAGGCATGGTTTTTGGAGCATGTACCAATTCAAAAATCATACAATGTTCAAGGACCCCGAATAAATAAGTGGAGGAATATTCCTTCGCATATTAGTCGGGTGAGGGCCCTTGTCGACCGACTGTAGCCCAAAGAGGTAATTATTCTAAACTATGATCTATGTTAGTTTGATATAGAAGCAGTAACATTTGTGTACTTGTTAATTGACAGGTCACTGTAGAAATAATTCCTAACCTACATGAGAACAATTTGTTTGAGATCCTTGATATCGGAGATGACATTCCATGGCCAATGGAGACATCGCAAGGAGATGACACAGAAGATGTAAGACTATGTGGTGAATGCATTCTTAAAGACAAGCAAATCAAAGAGCTAACAGAGGAGAATATTATTTTGAATGAAAAGGTTAAGGAATTACTTTCAATAATTGAAATAAAGGGCATGGGGGCTGAAGAAAGCTACCCTTTAGTCGATCCTCTTTTTGATCCAGTATATTGTAGAACAAGGAGAGGACGTGACCGAACTCGATATGATTATAGGGATACTCCAATTGACAGTCCAGTATGACACTAGCTATTACCAAAGGGGAAGCGGAGCAAGAAATAAATATCAAATGTCCTGGACAAGGGAAAAAGGAAAATTAGTGAGGAGGATATGGATGAAGCAAGAGAAATGATAACTGTAATGGAAGTTATGTTTGAAGATGACACAGAGGAGGAAACAAAAAGGACTTCTGAACTATACAAAATGAGGCAACACGACATTGATGTATGTGATTTACTTTCATATAAAATACCTCAATTGTTATTGAATTTGGTCATTAATTAGTTTTTTGAAAATGTGTTGATGTAGTTTGTGAAGAAGCATTTTACGAATTCAAAGAAGAAAAATCAAGATAAAGAAGTGGCCTATCTGATAAATAAATTGGAGAACCTAAAGTAAGTTACGAAACATAGTTGAGTTAATATATCTTGGTGTTTAATATATAATCTTATCAATTTACTTGGCAGGTTGGCATCTGAATTTATTTGGGAGGATGCACCCTTTGCTTTGAATTTGCATTCATTCTTACAAATCCTCAACGGAGAGGTTTTTACAAAAGCGAGGTAATTGATGCCTTTTGTAAAATTCTATTTAGGGAAGCATCCGCATGTGATAGGTCATACAAGAAGTCAATATATTGTTCAACCTTCTTCACAGTAAGTGATGTAAATGAATTTACAAGATCGATTGTAAAAGACCTAATATTATGATTTGGCTATTAATAATTTTCTGTATGCATTTTTTTAGGCATCAATAAGATCGTCAAGAAAGTTTTCCCTGCAACAAGTGATGAAGACTGATATGATAGAACAAGGGTTTAGATATATTTTAACACTTTTGTGCAGTGATAATACACACTTTCACTTGTTGGCGGTGGATACAGAAGCCATGACTTTCAATCATTTAAATTCTCTTGCTAGTGGCCGTAAATATAAGAATGACATTGACTCAGCGGTGAGCAACCTTTATTCATATATATGTTAATCTCCTAGTCTCTAAAACATCATTCATGGTGATTATTAAAATCATGATCTATTTTACAGGTAAAAGAACTTAGACAATATAGTCGCGAGGAACTTATGACTATTCATCCATATCTACAAAGTCATCATCCCTTGGACAATTGGCCCTCCGTCAGTCAAAAATGCCCCCAACAAAAACATAGGTAAGTAAATGGGGATGAGTTTAAAAATATGAAAGTATTTGATATACCTACTTATTGAAATAAAAATTACTGTATTGTTATTTTCAGCGTGGACTGTGCCTTTTTTGTGATGCAATACGTTCGATGTCTCCTATATGATGAGAAGATGGATTTCAAACATGGTGACATGAGGAAAATGAGATTTGATTTGACAATTAATATTCTGAGGGACATGTATTGTAAAACATAAGAGTAAATATCGATGTATTGTTGTAAAAAAAATCCTTTGCTCTTCATTGAGCTCCATTTGTATGGAAAATTCTAATTATGATAGATGTTGTCATATGAATATAAATGTTTGTCAAGAAAAACAAAACAATTGTATCCTTTTGATTTACCTCCAGTTGCTGCAATGTTGTATGCCAACTGATACGGTCTGATAACATAACTGATAATGATTGGAACTAAGGTTGGACACCAGAAATAACATCTCTTTGGTTAACTCTAACTAGTGATATCGAGTATGGACTTACAAGACTCCTATTGCAACAAAAACTGAAAATATGACTTCATGATGTTCAAGGAATCGAAATTTCTATGCATTTTGTATTTAGGTAGTATCCAGATTTTGTCTACGATACATTCAATAAACTTGTTTGAAGTTTAATAAACTGTAAGACTGTGTTGATAAACAAGAAAATAAATCAATATAATATTTAATTATAAAATTATTTTAAAATACGGATAAAATCTGGAATCCAAGTAGAGGCTAAAATCACTTGAAGTCAGGCCCACTGTGGGCCTGAAATCAAGTGTTTCAGGCCCACATTGGGCCCGAACGCAAGTGTTTCAGGCCCACGTTGGGCCCGAACGCAAGTGTTTCAGGCCCACGGTGGGCCTGAAATCACATGATTTCAGGCCTACGCAGGGCCTGATATCACATGATTTCAGGCCCACCTTGGGCCTGATATCATTTGATTTCAGGCCCACCTTGGGCCTGAAATATCTTCATTTCAGGCCCAACTAGGGCCTGATATAACTTGTTATCAGGCCTACTTTGGGCCTAAATAGGTATCCTTTTGCAATGGGTGGAAAGCTACTGATAGACCTACAGAGTATCATTTTGCAACATAATGTACTAAAATTAGTGGTTTGAACATCAAAAATTGCATCTCCTAGCTCTACTCTAACTATTGGTATAGGGTTTTCAGAAATCCAAAGATCGTAGGTCCATCAGTGGGTTTGGGTGGAAAGCCACTGATAGACCTACAGAGTATCCTTTTGCAACATAATGTACTAAAATTAGTGGTTTGGATACCAAAAATTGCATCTCCTAGCTCTACTCTACCTATTGGTATAGGGTTTTTAGAAATCCAAATATCGTAGGTCCATCAGTGGGTTTGGGTGGAAAGCCACTGATAGACCTACAGAGTATCCTTTTGCAACATAATGTACTAAAATTAGTGGTTTGGACACCAAAAATTGCATCTCCTAGCTCTACTCTAACTATTGGTATAGAGTTTTCAGAAATCCAAAGATCGTAGGTCCATCAGTGGGTTTGGGTAGAAAGCCACTGATAGACCTACAGAGTATCCTTTTGCAACATAATGTACTAAAATTAGTGGTTTGGACACCAAAAATTACATCTCCTAGCTCTACTCTAACTATTGGTATAGGGTTTTCAGAAATCCAAAGATCTTAGGTCCATCAGTGGGTTTGGGTGGGAAGCCACTGATAGTCACCCAAACCCACTGATAGACCTACACAGTATCCTTTTGCAACATAATGTACTAGAATTAGTGGTTTGGACACCAAAAATTGCATCTCCTAGCTCTACTCTAACTATTGGTATAGGGTTTTCAGAAATCCAAAGATCCTTGGTCCATCAGTGGGTTTTGGGTGGAAAGACACTGATAGACCTACAGAGTATCATTTTACAACATGATGTACTAAAATTAGAGGTTTTGGACATCAAAAATAGCATCTCCTAGCTCTACTTTACCTATTGGTATAGGGTTTTCAGAAATCCAAAGATCCTAGGTCCATCAGAAATTGCATCTCCTATCTCTACTCTCCTATCTCTACCAACATTATTTACTTGTACAATTATTTAAAATATTACACTTACAAATATAAAAATTAAAAATGTACTAAAAAAATTATGAATTTTATTTTTTAAACTGGAAAATAAATTTCAGTCGACATTGGGCATGAATATCTGTGATTTCAGGCCCACGGAGGGCATGAATATCTGTGATTTCAGGCCCACGATGGGCCTGAATATCTCTGATTTCAGGCCCACGATGGGCCTGAATAGCTCTGATTTCAGGCCCAGGGTGGTTCTTAAATTTGTTTAATTCACAAACTTCAAAAATACATATAAATATAAAATCAATAAATTTAAAAATAAATCAGAGTAATGTATGACTGAGGAATAATAAAGATGTTATATTGTTGAGTTATAAAAAAAATGTTATATAGATGATATATCTTTTAAATAAAAGTAAACATATATCAAATTAATAAATAATACATATACAAAATAAGGCCCGCGTTGGGCCTGAAATCCTATTATATCAGGCCTAGCAGTGATGGAGGTTTAAAGTGTGTTTGGGATCGAAGTCGTAAGCAATCGTCTTGTAGCTCCTGTTTTCTTGGCATTTGAAGTTCTAGCCTGCTTTCGTCAATTGGAGTCGTGTGGGCGACGCCCTCCTCATCGAACTAGTCGAAATGTACGTACCCTAACATTAAGTTTTTCATTTTAGATTTTGTTTTTGACCTAGGGTTAGCGATAGTTCTCACTCACTGACCGAATATGAGGAGGCTCTTTATGAACGAAATCTAAGTGTTATAAATCTTTGTTGTCAAATAATTTGTGTTTGATGGTTGCTAAGTTCGGGATGGATCCAAAAAGATCATCTGCAATAATTGACACAAGGAAGTAAAAAAAAGAAAATTGTTTAGCGACTATACAAGTTTTGTCAACAGAGGTCGAACTAAACGAATGAACTGGAAAAGTATCCTTTACCATTTCCAAAATTTTATTGGTTCAGTTCCACCCACACTAGCACAAGAATAGTTGCTTCGAGATACACCTTTTTCTTGGGTCTTGGACCTCCCTACTACTTCATGTGTTAGACCCCAGGTTCAGAATATGTTCGATAATTGGGATGAAGACGAACAGAGCTTTATATTCCATGGGAAAAATCTGAAATTCACAAAGGTTGATATATCACTTATTCTAGGACTACCTGACAATGGAGAGATAGTGCAACTTGATTTGAACGAGGCATCCAGCCCACTGTACAAGCAGTATTTTGAAGAGTCAAGTTGTTCTACCAAGCATTTGGAGAAACTGATAATTAAGTCTACATCCAATGACAAGCTCTATTGTCAATTGTATATACTCTATTTTTTTTCTACAGTTCTATTTTGTGGTACTAGCAGCATACTTGTCATTCCTGCACTGTCACTAATTGATTGCATAGATAATTTTGACAACCTACCAAACTATAATTGGTGCAATGTCATCTACAATTTCATGGCTCCTCAGTTGGATTCCATTGGAAAGGAGGTTACACTGAGTCATAGAACAAATGTAGGTGATTCAAGCCAAACGGCCAAGCTTCCCTTACTCAAGGGATTTCCAAATATTTTGGCTGTAAGTTAGAGTACATATACCTGCTCATATATGATATGATGGATTTTAATTATAGAATATAATCATGTTGCAGGTATGACTGAGTGAACATATTAGTATTGCTGGACCAGAACATACTCATAGATTGCCAAGAATACTTCGCTGGACTTGGCCTAAAGCCCATGTTGAGAGTATCAAGAGGAGGATAGACCGTGTGGCCACAAATTTAATTATTGTTGATTTAATTCCGGCTGAGTTAGAGCTTGATTTGGTACCTCACTACTCTCCTCCAACTCAACCACTTGAGGTACATTGTCAGGTATTACAGCAGGCAGCAGAAGGAACCAGGCAGCAGAAGGAAGGCTACAGGCCTTAGAAATGGAAGCCTGCAATCTATGTATAGAAAAGCAAGAACAAATTGATGTCTTACAACAACAATTAACTATAGCACTAAAAAATTTGGAGGATGTTAAAATTGACAGGGCAACAACCATCAATGACAAGGATCAAATTATTGCTCAGAAGGAAACAATAATTGCGGAGAAGGAGGCCGAGCTTAAACAAAAAGATGAAATCATTGCTGAAAAGGATACAATAATTGGTGACAAAGATTCCCAGCTTAAAGAACAAGATGATCACTACAAAAAAATGGCAGCTGTAAGAGATACGATCATACTTCAGGCTAACCAAAGAATCAGTTACCTACATAAACAATTGGAAAGGAAAGGGTCAGATGAAGCTGAGCCACTTCCCAAAAAAAGGAAAATAACTCAGATCAGACCAGCCTCCGAGGCCAAAGGCAAGGGGAAAGAAGTTGTTGAGGATGAGGATGAGGATGAGGATGAGATGAAGATCAAGATGACGAGGCTCTTGCCCCATCAATGTCACAAACAACAACATCTGTGACCTCAACCCAAACAAACTTATCTCAACAACAGGCAGCTAAAGCAAAAGAAATTCAAAAGGTGAAAAGTAAAATATTAAAGAATGTCAGGGCATTTTTTAAGAAGAAGAATAAAGATGCAGAGATTGCTGAAACCTTATTAAAGCTTAGTAAATTAAAGTGAGTTAGTTGTTATTGCGATTGTATAAATTTGTAAAACAATGATGATTATTCTCATTCATTAATAAAATTTATTCATTCACCTTCTTATTAAGTTACTTATATTATGTTCATGTAGGTATCAGACAAATCCAGTATGGTCCAATGGGACCTTTTCATTAGATATGCAATCATTTTTTTCAATATTTAATTGGAATGACTACACCACCGGAGATTGCATAAATACATACTAGACAATTCTTGTAAATGAAGCAAAATCCTGTAACTCACCATACCACCCCTCCATATTCTGTGGGGTGGGGTTAGATGTAAGTCAATTAGCAAGTTATTTTGTTGTTTATTTCTAGGATTTAGTCAACTAACACTTCCTTTTTAATAAACATAGGAACAGTTTGAGGTGATTCACGCTGCCGCATTTGAACAAACAATTGCTACTGATACAGATAAGCTAATTAGATATATCATCTGTCCTCTAAATAATGCAGATGATCATTGGCATCTAATGATTATTGACCTCGAGGAAAGTAGTATCCATCATTATAATTCTCTCGGTGCCACAGAAGGGTACACTGCCAAATTTGAAAAAACTGTAAGTTTTCTATTTCATATATATACCTCTACAAAAAGTTTCAATGCAATATAATTGTTACTAATGTAATATCTGTGTAGGTGGCGTTTTTTAAAAATTTAAACTGGTCATATTACAAAATATAGAATAAAGGATTGTCTTCCATATCAAGGACAGACTTTAATAAAATTGTAGTCGAAGGACCCACCCAAAGCAGATCGTAAGATGATGTTTTTTTTGGTTAAACATAACAATTGATTTCATGGTTGGATTTATAAGATGAGAACAATGACAATATTGGTTGTTTCAGATTGGATTGTGTTTTTTCATTATGCGATATGCTGAAAGTCTGGTCTTTCAAAGATCTACAAAGTTTAGCCAAAAGCTAATGAAAGCTTATAGATTTTAGGTGGGCTATAAAATAATGAGAGACAAGTTCTGGAAGATAAATCTGTAAATATTGCTTTTGTTCTTACAATGCATATGTAAGTGTCATGACAAACATTGTATATTTATATAATGTATGTAATCCTTTTGAAATCAATGAAACATTGCTTCCAAAGATCCTTATTTTTGTGTAATATATAAGCTATCATCTGTTATTGTTGTCGATACCATCACTAATATTGAACCTTGTTTATGCTGTAATCATTTGAAACAATCTAATTTCAGGCCCACTCAGGGCTTGAAACAAAATGATTAAGGCCCACGCTGGGCCTGAAAAATGTCATTTCAGGCCCAGCGTGGGCCTGAAACAAACTGATTCAGGCCCACGCTGGGCCTGAAATAAACTCATTTCAGGCCCAGCGTGGGCCTGAAATAATCTCATTTCAGGCCCAACTTGGGCTTGAATTAATCTCATTTCAGGCCCACGCTGAGCCTGAAATAATCTCATTTTAGGCCCACGTTGGGCTTGAAAGCCTCTGGTTCATGCCCAACGTGGGTCTGAAATCAGATTGCAAAAAATATAATAAAACTTGCTTACAAGTATGATTAAATACTTATACGGTAATCTTTTATATAATTGTACATGTTCTGACAAAAATTTAAGAATGAAACAATAAGGTTGCAACTCGAGAGTACCTAAATAATGCCCAATGCTGGGCCTGAAATAATGTCATTTTCAGGCCTAGCGTGGGCCTGAAACAAACTGATTCAGGCCCACGCTGGGCCTGAAATAAACTCATTTCAGGCCTAGCATGGGCCTGAAATAATCTCATTTCAGGCCCAGCTTGGGCTTGAATTAATCTCATTTCAAGCCCACGTTGAGCCTGAAATAATCTCATTTTAGGCCCAAGTTGGGCTTGAAAGCCTCTGGTTCATACCCAACGTGGGTCTGAAATCAGATTGCAAAAAATATAATAAAACCTGCTTACAAGTATGATTAAATACTTATACGGTAATCTTTTATATAATTGTACATGTTCTGACAAAAATTTAAGAATGAAACAATAAGGTTGCAACTCGAGAGTACCTAAATACAAGCCATTGCATACCACAATTGGATTCCATGCACATCATGAGCTCATATTTTGAGAATTTGGCACACAAAGAGACTTTTTAGATGGACCTAGGATATTTGCATTTTTCAAAATTGATTATCAGTAGTTAGAGTTTAGTGAGAAGATGCTATTTTTGGTTTCCAAAAATAGTCGTAATGAGTATCAATTACGTGTTGATACACTATCAGTTGGCACAGAACAATGAATCAACAAATCAGAAATCAGAGGGGCTCAACTGACAGATATTCAGAAAACAGAGACCTTTAGGACTTCAAGACCTGAAATAACAATCTTGTGGTTCAGAAATCAGAGGACTCATATAATCTGATGTCATTGAATTACACAAGGCATTGATATGTATGATAATATTGAAATACTTTTTCAAGTGACAACATTAACAACAACTAGTATTTTCACAATACTAAGGCTGTACAATATACAAAATATATACATTCATTTCTCCTCCTTACAAAATATACACTTCAATTAGAATATTCCTGCAATACATATACCAATTAACTCAAGACCTTGGTGCTGGCGGCATTCTACATGTCCTTCTATTATGGCCAAGTTGTTTGCATCGGCTGCATTTTAGGTTCACCTTGCCATTGTGTCTGGACTCAATCCGTGCCTTCTTTCGTCTACCAGGCTGCATAAGGCTATGGGGACTGAGACCTATAATGTCATTTATGCCCATAGGCCAAAACTGCTTACTTCTACAAGGGAAAATACGATCCATGTAAACCCACTTCCAAGTTTCTGAATAAAAATAATGCTCACAATATGGCAGTGTATCCATGTTCCTGTGAATGATTACGGTAATAGCATGTGAGTAAGGGAGTCCTGAATTTTGAAACTCCCCACAATGACAAAATTTTTTTCCAAATCAACAATGTATGAAGTGCCCCATGTTTCTACTTCTATTTCTGATTGAGAGTAAGGGTGAATCTTATAAGCTCTAGCTTTCTCTCTCCTTGAATCCATTTCTTTTGTAGCATGAGGTGTCAAAGAAACATGTCATTTGGAGACTTCCTCTCTACGGTTAAAGAACCATTGAACTACTTTTCTTCTGGTAGTATCAATTAACTTGTTTATGGGAAGCTCACGTGTGGGCTTAAACAAAGCATTTAAGCTCTCCACACAATTCGTGGTAAGTATTCTGTACCTTCTCCCAGTAAAGTGTGCATTTGCCCACCTTTTAGGGTCAATGTTCTGAAGCCATTTATCGGCATCTGGATGTTTTTCAAGTATTGTCTACATTATCATATCATATTGGAGTGTTGTGTTGGCTCGTGCTGCTGCCAAAAACAAACCTAAAGCAACCCTACTTCCAGTATCAGTTATCATATTACAAGACATGTGGTGGCAACAAAAAGCATGATATGCGTTTGTGTAGACTTTTCTAACTGCTGATATAATGCCCCGATGTTTATCAGATACTATGATGATTGTGTGATCATCGATAGCAAAGTACTTCTTTGTATGCTCCAAAAACCACTCCCATGCAGACTCACATTCAACTTCAGCTATTGCAAGGGCAATTGGGAGAACATTGTCATTACCATCAATCGCGGTAGCAATCAACAAGACACCCGGATACTTTCCTCTTAGGTGTGTGACATCCATTCCGATAAGTCTATGCAAATAGGACCTAAACACCCTTCGGCAAGCACCAAAACCTAAAAAAACATCGCTGGAACTGATTGTTGATAACCGCTTTTATCGTGTTACGGTTTCAAATACAATTTAAGTACCGAATTCCTCTAAACTAATGTAGCATAGAGTAACTCGAGTCGTCTCCCAACGAATGTAGTTGGTGCAAGATAAATCTCAGAATCTTATCTTATTGCTTTCGGGTTTTGGATATGAAACTGGGTTTTGGATGTAAGAGCTAGGACTACGAAATGAATAACAGAGCAAATATGAAACCTAATTCTAATTAAGAAAAGACAAGACAGGTAATGAAATCTAAATTAACCTGACTATAATTGCAGTAAAGAAATCACAACTTGAACTAAAACATTAACGAAACTAAACACAGAGCAAACTACAACATTGATGAAGTTGAATCTAACCTAACTTAATTGCATTAAAATGAAAATATATAACCTAAAGCAATAGGAAAGAAGACAACACAAAACAAGAGTTAAACTACTAGGAAACATAACAATTAAAAGAAATTGTTCCAACAAACATTTAACCAAACACCTCATGTGCATGAATTAAAATGACAAAAGTTCGTGCCATTTGAATTGTGGAAGATCCATCAATACAAGCAATTCAGAAAAAAAAATCAAACACCTAACATTTAACAATAAAACACAACCAATTCAATGAACTGCTGTGAAGGCAACAACACAAAAATCTAATGACCCACGCAATTTGACATGGAATTGAATTTGCTTGAAGGATCTGCTGGGAAAGGTGACTGCCGACTCTTGCTGAAAGGAAGGATTTCTGCCAATTGCTGAGGATGAATTGAATTGCTCTGAATTACTAGTTCTGTTGCCGGATGCTAATGTGAAGAGAAGTTACTGCTGAAGAGCTGCTGGATTTCGGACGAACTACTGGACTTGCTGAAGAAAAAATGCTGGAAGAAGAAGATGAAACTGCTAGAATCTCGGCCTGCTGAAGAAAAACAAAGAAGAAAATAAGTTGTGAAGAAAACTGCTGGAAAGAAATCATATGCTGTGAAGAAATCTGCTGTAAACAAAAATGCTGTAAAGGAACGGATCGGCGGTGGAGGAAGATGGATGTAGATGGTCGACTACGTTCGGCTAGAGCTCGGAACCCCCAAAGCCCTAGCTTGAGGTCGCCGGTGACGAGGATGGAGAAGAAACTGTGAAGGAACCCCCTTCACGCAGTCCTCTTCGCGTCTGGATGAAGAAGGAAGGTGGTTGATCGAAGGTCGCCAGCTAGGGTTCGAACCCCGCAGCCCTAGCTGTGCGATCCTTGAGAAGAAAAGATGGTGGTGGAGCGGATGAAGTGAGTCGGGAACCCCCACGACTCGGTTGATCGGAGCTCCGGCCGACTAGGGTTCGGAACCCCCTTGCCCTAGCCTTGCGGCGACGATGAAGAAAGAAGGAGGAGAAGGATCGCCGCGAGCCCTTTGTGTGGAGTCGATACCCTAGCTTCTCCGCGTCTGCCTCTTTTTGATCTGCGCGTGAGTTCGGTCAGCCAAGCCAACTCGTGTTTGATTCGGCCAAGGGTTCAGTCAACAGAGCTTGAGTTCAATCAAGCCAAGCAGTTCGGTTCAGTCAGCAGCCAAGCTTCAGCTCTGGTCCAGCTCTGGTTCAGTCTAGTTCGAATTCGGTCCAGTCAGTGGTTCAGTCCTGGGTTCGGTTCAGTCAAGCCAAGCCAGTTGAGTCCAATCAATGGTTCAGTCCAGTCAGTTCACTTGATTCAGTCCAATCCAGCTCTTGGTTCAGTCCAGACTTGGATTAGCCAACAGACCAGCCCTGGGTGCAATCAAGCAATGGGTTCAGTCCAACAGTTGGGTCAGTCAGCCAAGTCAGCTTAGAAGGAGATTAACAACGAACGGCTGAGATCGATTTGGCTTCATCCAACGGTTAGATCTCTTCCGATCTGAACCAAACTTCACAGATCTCAATCAATGGTCCTGATCTACCTGTTCCCAGCTCGGATTAACCAGATCAGTGGCAGATGGTCCAGATCTTCCCTTTTCTTGAACGGATGGTCTAGAACATCTTGAGCTCGATCCAACGGTCAGATCACTTCTGATTTGGCTGAAATTTTCAGATCTTGATCTCTGGTCATGATTGATTCTATCTTGAACTCGGATCGACCAGAAGTTGACCGATGGCTCAGATCTAGCCGTTCTCTGGAATGGACGGCTCCTATTAATCCGATGCTTGATCCCTTTAATCTGGATCCAATCCTGACTCAAGTCTGACCTAATTTCATCTAGGTCCATGAACAATTGAAGCCTACACAATGATATTCAAATTTAGTGCCAAAAATATCCCAAATATACAAAGATTAGAATTAAAAGCCAAAATGAAGGGAATACATGAAACCTAATAAAATTACAAACTTAAGCATATAAAATGTGGATCAAATATGGATTTTAGAGCCAAAAATAATCAACAAAATGATGGTTATCAATTGTCACCATTCCTGCATAGTGCAACATAAGTTTCAGGATCTCTAGCTCTTAACTCACGCAGATATTGTGGAAGATCTCTATATGCCTCATCATAATCTCCGACAACCTTTTTCAATGCTTTCTCCCTAGCTATGTATGCTTTTCTATATGATATGGTCACTACAAATCTAGCTTTAATATCTGATATAATCATACTTGGTTGTATTGTTCATTATGAAGAAATTGCTCTTCAACAAAAGAAGCAACAAATGATGAAGACCATGCATGATGATCAGAACTTTCTTTAAAAGTTCCACATTGGTGATCCTTTACATATTTTGTAACAGTAAACTCTACTTCTCCCCTTGCTACTACTCTCCATGTACATGGTTGGTTGAAGCACACTGCTTTAACTATATTTTTTCTCATGTCAACTGGGTTATATCTCATATGCTTAACCATGACATGTTTGACAAGTGCATTCTTGAATTCTTCTCTAGATGGAAATATTTGCCCCACAAAAAATTTATGCTCATCTCTTGCCTCTACCTCTCCAATTGGCCCAGCAAGCAATCGAGAATTCAAAATATAAGGATCTTCAGCTAATGGAAACTCCTCCTCTAAGTCACTGTACTGATCTGGGGGGAATTCATATTGCTCAATCTGCATATCATCAGCTTAGAATTCTAGTACACTTGTACTGGGTTGTAATTCATTTGCATTTCGGATTTGAATTTCTTCCTCCCCACTCCAGGTTGGCTCAAATAATTCAACAACTCTTGTAGAAGAATTCAGACCCTCATCTTCTAGATTAGTTGCTTCTTCATTTAGATCAATTGTCAAATTCCTTGTAATTCTATTATCACCATACTGGGAAGATAATGGAATATTATTATTGGCTGTATCTGCTCCATTCCCCATGACAGCATTATCATCAAGAGTATTCCATATCTCAGAGAGAATTTCGTCAACAACATTATCATCCCTGAAAAATAAATTACAATTACATTTAGCAAACTTTGAAAATCATAATCAAGGGCCTGAAATAAAAGAAATTCAGGCCCTAGGAGGGCCTGAATCTTTTGATTTTAGTCCATCCTAGGGCCTGATATGGTAAGATATCACCCTCTAGGTCGAATTCAATCATTAATATATCCTAAGTTTAAAAAATTTCACAGAACCCTAATTATGTAATGCATGACACCCTTAGAGTCCTTCTCCAAACATAAAAATAGTCAAAAGAGTTTATCATGTATAAAACTAGGTCTGATGCCATATCAAAGATGACAATCATACGTACATTACAATTTCTATTTGTTACCAAACTGTTGCTAGCTTTTTCTCCTTCAACACCTATCTTCCTCAGCTGCCTTGGTGATCAATCGAATTGTGCAAGGTAGAAATATATATGTACCTTCGTGATGAATCGACTTGTGCAAGGTATAAATATATATAATGGTTGAAAAAAATCGACTCCATGTCCATCTGAGCCGCAAATTAATATTATACTGATAAAGTGGTTTGGAAGTCTCGAAAACTGAATCAAGAAAGGCTTCAATTGGCGGGATGGGTATAATAGACAGTTCACTATATGGGATGCTCCCTTTGATAAAAAAGAAAGCATGGTATGCGTTTTGGTAATTACCACATCTTGGATACGTTCTTTGATAAAAAGCCGTATTATGAAATGTAACTACTATGACGTAGGCATTTCATCTTTTGATGAATATTATTTTATAGTACTTATGGATATAATTATTAACTATGATCTCTTCGTTACTTGTCAAAAATATAGTTACTTGTCAAAAATAAAGGTATAGCTATTAATTATGATCTCGTAGCTTTTTGTCAAAAATAAATATATTTTCAAAAATAAAAATAGGTTGAAGTGAGATGGAGTGTTGTTTGGATAACAAATGAAAAATAATATCTTTTGATGGATTTAATAATAAAGATCCTTTTTTGATTTTTGTCTATTTTATTTTGTTGTCATTCTGAATAATTAAGTTATGAATGCTGAATTTAAATTGAGGAAGACAAATTATATTGATTTATTTAGGGTGCTAAATACTAAAGACAATTGATTTATTTTTTTTAAATATCAATAATAGTGTTTGCCTCCGCTTAACAATCAAATTTAGATTACTTATATTAATTTTTATTAAATTATATTAAATAAATCTTTTATAAAGAATATATTATAAATTTTTTTAGTCACACTAATTATCCAACTTATATTGATTAATCTTAAGATGATTAATTTGATCATACGAAAATTTCCATCAATCATAGAGTAAATTAAAAAAAAAAATACTCGTAGCATATGTTCATTAATTGTCCATTAAAAAATTATTCATCTATTAATTTATTGAAATTGAGACTCAATTTGTAAATATATGAGAACTAGGAAGATTCTGACTACCCAAAATATCCAACACATACTCACCACACACCATAAAATTTGAACTTAAAGAAATAAAATTTGTTTAGCTCATGAAAATCTTTTAATTTTATTTTTTAAATAATAAAATAAAATCATTAAAGTTTTAAGAGATATTCACTAATTAAAATAGTCAATTCCAATTATTTCTTATATAATTTTCAATTTCCAAATTCTATTTTGTAAAAACTTAGAAAATTAAAAATTTTCCAAGCAAACAATGCCTAATATTTAAGATTAGCTTCCAGGCCAAGCCAAGCCCTAATTTTTTTGTGCTAATACACATAGCAGGTTATCATAAATTGGCATTAATCTCTAATTCCACACACGTATTCAATAATTTCTCAACCATAATTGCTAATTCAATAAATATATATAAAATTTTACTATGTTAAAGATCTTACCGTGTAAACTCCGTATAAACCTCAAAATAATTTTTAGGTTTCAATTTCTTTTTTATATACTTAATACTATAACCTAACCATTAAACCCTAAAGAAGACAAAATCTGATTAAGATAACCGAAAGCTTAAAAAAATAAATCAAAAAATCAAAAAAGAAGGAGAAAAACACGTTTGTTGTCATCCACAGGACTCGTCCGTAGCATATAATCTATGTAGCTATATATATAGGTGTTACATTGTTATGCTCTAGATGGTGCGCTACATGCCTGTCCGCACCAACACTGATCTAGGCTCCTGGATCTTTTTTATTTTTTATTTTAATATTTTAATAAATAATTTCTTAATTTATTAATAACTAATTCTTTAATCTTATAATATATTACATGAGCATCTAAAATTTTTTATCTTGAACACTATAACCTAAAAGAATGTGATCGAAGTTGCTTTGATTATAGGGATACTCCTATTTACAGTCCTATGTGATTCAAACTATTATCTTAGAAGAAGAGAAGCAAGATAAAAATCTACAAGCCTTCTATGAACATCACGGGACAAGGAGCAAAAGTTGTTCTTGATCGGGGAAAAGAAAAAATTGACATGTATGATACACAAGAAGAGGGAGAGATAATTTTAATTCCTGAAGGAAATTCTAAAGAAGAAGTCAAGAATGAATTTAAAAGAATTGTCAAACTTAACAAAATGAGATTGCATGTCATTATAGTAAGTCTGTATTTACACATCAATTAGTTTGAGTAGTTTGATTTCAATCACTAATTACAAATTTTTTTTTTGTTTATGGTAGTATGTCACGAAATAATTTAAAACTCCCAATAAGAAAAAACAAGATGAAAATGTAGCCTACATATACATTAGAAAAATTAAAGTATGGTAGTTTCAATCCCTCATTATATAGTTAATTTAATTCTGTCACAAGTTTAAACATTCATAGGTTCTAATATTTATTTACCTTAATGAAAGTAATTGATTTTCTTTGCAGACCTACTATAGAACATGTTTTAGAGAAAGCACCTTTTTCTTTAACTATGACTTCCTTATTATCTGGTGTAAATGCTAAGGTTTTTATAAGAGGGGAGTTAATTGATACATATTATTTGATTCTATTTAGGGAGACATCCTCATCTAGTAGCCCATAAAATAATTCTATATATTTTTCAACTAGCTTCACTATAAGGAATTTAAATTATCTAACAATATATAATGGTTGAATATGTTACATTAATTGGTTACTTATATATCTCTTTGCACAATTGTAGTCATCATCAAATTTTTTATGGAAGACTGCCACAACACAAATTATAAAAATTGGCATGGTAGAAGGAGGGGTTAGGTATATTTTTATGCATATTAACACAAGTTATGGACACTTTCACTTACTGGCTATCGACACAAAAGCAATAATTTTCAATCATTACAACTCTTTTGAACATAATGGTAAATCATTATCGGATTTTGAAACATTGGTGAGAATACAAAATTCATGTTTATGTTAGTATTGCGGTATAAATTATAGTTTATGTTAGTTTTTCTATTTCATGTATCCGAATTAAAATATTTTTCTCATGAGAAACTAGCTGCTATTCATCTTGATTTAGAAAATCACCATTCTTTTGACAAATGAGTTTGTGTTACAGTTAATTGTCCACACTAAGAAGTCAGGTAAGTATAAGAGGGTGATTGTGAATATGTAAATTTAAATTTGAAATACTAAATTGCTCATCTTATTTACAGTAATAATTATGGCTTCTTTGTGATGGAGTACATTAGATATATGTTGTATGATCTAAAAATGGATTTTAAACAAGCATACATAAAAAAAAATAGAACAGATGTATCAGTATCAATTTTGAGAGACAAGTTCTTAATATTTTTAGTCTAATTATCCATTGTGCCATAACACGAAAACTTGGATAGGGATTGTAAAGCTAATATTGTGTACTTATGTTATTTGTATATCTATATTTCTGAAATATAGTAGAGCTATGGTTTCATCAGTCTTGTGTGATTTCTATATTGTATTAATAACAATCTTAGTAAATGTGGCGCCATAGTAAATGTTATGAAATACTTGTGATATGATTGATTTGGTCTTAATAATGTTGTTAATTGAGTATTTTGTTGTACATGAAATGTGAAATTTATATAGAATTGTCATGGGAATTAACTTACCATCAAGCCAAATAGAATACAATGTCATTGGCATGATGGTGTTGATATGCGAAGACCAACACCTGAATGGTGCTGGTATTATGATACCAACACCAAGATCCATGCCACTTGGCGCACAATTATAACTTATCGTAGGATACTCAAAATCATGACTTCACAGCATCTCTATCTTCTGCATACGCATATCTTCCATATTTTGGCAAGTTTTAAAACATTGTGGTAATGATATACGAAGATAAGCACCACCTTGGTGTTGATCTTCAAAAAGCAATACCAGATTTTCTGATGAGATCCAAGGTCATGTTGGTGTTGGTTTTGCAAGAACAACACCAATGTGGTGCTGGTCTCATAAGACCAACACCACCTTGGTGCTGGTTTTGCTAGACTAGCACTAAGGTCCGTGCCACTTGGTATGCGGCCATAAATTCTTGTAGAAGACTTAGAACTAGGGTTGGAAACCATATATACATTATAGACACTCATCCCTTCCATCCCATGGTAAAATTTCAAAATTTCAAGGCTCCTAGGTCAATCAATAGGTTTTAATCAAAACTCATTGATGGACCTAAAAGACCCCAATTGGACCCATTCCAAATCCTATGGGTTCACATGGCTCACAAGAGTCCAAATATGTCCTCATTTACTGTTTTTAGGCCATCCAAAGGGTGCTCCAAACAATTTGAATTTCTTTGAACATTATGGTACTGGTATGGGAAGATTAGCACCACCTTAGTGTTGATCTTCAGAAACCAACACTAGTCTTTTTTATGAGACCCAAGGCGATGTTGGTGTTGGTATTGTAAAACCAACACCAAGTTGTTACTGTCTTGCAACAACAGTACCACCTTAGTACTGGTATTGAAAAATATATATTAAAAATATTATTAGAAATATTTAATTTTATTTGTAAAATATAAAATAGGACCATGTTGGATATACTAAAGTATTTTTATAAAAGGATCAAATTTTGAGAAATTTAATAGTAAATATTAAATATGTTTTTGAATTTTCTAAAGTATTTTTATAAAACAATATCAATTACTAATAAGTATAAGCAATAAATAAATGACAATGAGGGAAAAGAAAGAAAATGAAAAAGATAAAATTTAGAGAGAAACTATCGATGAACTAATTTGGAGAGAAAAGAAAAGCATAAAATTTAGAAGATCTAATTTGGCTAGTTAAATATTAAAAATATCAATTAAAATTATCACAAATCTTGGTGCTGGTCTTGCAAAACTAGCACCATGTTGGATCTGATATTCTTATACTAACACCACAATGTTGTAAAAGATTCAAATCATTTGGAGCAATACTGAGAAGGTCTAAAAATAGTAAATGAGAGTATATTTGGACTCTCATGAGACATGTGAACTCACAGGATTTGGAATGGGCCCGATCTAGGTCCTCTAGGTCGATCAATGAATTTTGATTGAAACTCATTAATTAACCTAAAGAGCTTGAATTTCTAAAATTTTAGCATGGGATGAAGGGGGAGAGTGTCTAGAATGTATATATGCTCTCCAACTCTAGTTCTGAGACTCTCATAAAATGTTATGACCGTATGCCAAGTGACACGAGCCTTGATGTTGGTCATGCAAAACCACTACCGCATTGGTGCTGGTAGCAAAATAAATATTAAAAAAAATATTATTGAAGCATTTAATTTTATTTGTAAAATTTAAAATAGGACTATGTTGGATCTGTCATAGTCGAGTCGTAGTAGGGTCGCAGCATAAAGACAAGGAAGCAAAATGATCGCTTGAGCTTGAATAAGAGTTGTCTCATTGTCTCCACGAACAACCCTTATAAAGGCTACTGAGGGTGCCCTAGTTCCCAACTAGGGCACCTGAATTCGAAGATCAATCCAATCTGAGTTCTACACAGCTTATCCAATTGAAGATGCCCTTAATCCCACTTGAGGCACCTAAGATCCTAACTATAACGTCTCATATCACAGCCAGGGCACCTCCCCAAGCTGAAATATGATCTTATCGCCTTTTCTACGCGAAGGCGCCCCTAACCATTTAGAGCACCTCTAGTTGCAACTAAGGCGCCTCCAGTCAACTTGGAGACGCCTCGGGTACTCTTCATCCAAGGCAGATTTTTGTAATTTAGACCTATAAAATAATATTAGTCCAAAAACAAAATATACCCTACAAAATAGAGTTAGCACACTTAAAATTGGGCAAACAAAATATGAGCATTAATTAGATCCTGTCTTCTCAAGACCAGGATCTAATCAAGACCTCAACTTATAGCTCTAGCATTGTTCTAAGCTGGGTTAGGCCTACGGTCCTACTAGGGACTCACCCTCACTAGATCTCTCCTCCAGTGACTTACCTTATTTACCAGTTGTAGACTTACTCAGCTTCTTAACTCACTAATTCTTCTTGTCAGATGCCCCATCTAGACTTCAATCAATTGTTAGGTCTCGCGGATCGAGCTAGACTTCATACCAGTTCTCAACCAACCTGGGCTTCTTGCCAAATGCCCCATCTGAACTTCAGTCAACTGTTAGGTCCTACGGACCTAGCTGGACTTCATGTCAAGTCTCAACCAACCTGGGCTTCAGCTAATTGTCAGACTCTACAAACCCAAGTGAACTTCCTGCTTGGTCTCAGCCAACCTGGGTTTCAGCCTGATGTAGATCTTAGCCTTTCAATCCTGCACACTTGATAACAAGGTTAGATAAATAATGCACATAACTTCAACTCTTTTGTTATACATCAAAATATGAGTTTGACCATTAGTGTAAACTACACCAATAGGATCTAATATCCTAAAGTATTATTATACAAGGATAAAATTTAGAGAAATTTAATAGAAAATATTAAATATGTTTTTGAATTTTCTAAAGTATTTTTATAAAAAATATCAATTACTAATAAGTATAAGCAATAAATAAATGACAATGAGGAAAAAGAAAAAAAAAAGATAAAGATAAAATTTAGAGAGAAATTATCGAGGATCTAATTTGGAAAGAAAAAGAAAAACATAAAATTTAGAGGATCTAATTTGGCTAGTTAAAAATTAAAATTATCGACTAAAATTATCACAAATCCTAATGTTGGTCTTGCAAAACCAACACCACATTGGATCTATTATTCTTATACCAATACCATACATTGTAGTAAAAGATTCAAATCCTTTAAAGTAATGTTGGAAGGTCTAAAAATAGTAAATGAGAGCATATCTAGACTCCCATGAGCCATATGTACCCATAGGATTTGGAATTGGTCTGATCGGGGTCCTCTAGGTTTATCAATGGATTTTAATCGAAATCTATTGATTGACCTAGAGGGCTTGGATTTTTGAAATTTTGATATGGGATGGAAGAGGTGAATGTCTAGAATGTATATATGATATCCAACCCTGATTCTTAGACTCCCAAAAGAAGCTTTGGCTGTGTGCAAAGTGGCAAGACCCTTGGAATGTCTTGGAGAACCAACACTAAGGTTGTACTGGTCTTGCAAAACCAACACCAAGTTGGATATGATATTCTCATACCAACACAATAGTGTAGTAAAAGATTCAAATCATTTGGAGCAACACTAGGAAGGTCTATAAACAATAAATGAGAGCATATTTGAACTCCCATGAGCCATATGAATCCACAGGATTTGGAATTGGTTACATTAGGTTCTCTAGACCCATCAACGAGTTTTGACTGTAATCCATTGATTGACCTAGATGACTTGGATGAGACTCACACAAGAAGCTATGACCGCGTGCCAAGTGGCACAAGCCTTGGTGTTGGTCTTGCAAAATCAACACCAAGGTAGTGCTAGTTTTGCAAAACCAATACCACATTGATGCTGGCAAGACCAACAATAACGTGGCTTTGGGTCTCATCAAAAAGCCTGGTGCTGGATTTCGAGGATCAGCACCAAGGCAGTGCTAATCTTCTCATAGGATCGATTAGCATTGTTCCGGAAGGAATCTACGTCGATGGTCAGTCACCGAGATTCAGCCCACGCGGATGCTGACAGGAGGGGAGGAACTCTGCGCCCTGCGAGATCAACAAGAGCGTTAGGGGAACACGCCGGAGGTTGTTCGACGGAGCCCACTCCGAAGCTCAAGTCAGTGCCTCGATGGAGAGAAGAAGTATTAAGCGGAAGAGATGTATGAGTAGCAGAGAGTGTATGACCCCCTTACCGGAGGGGTTGGACTATCTTTTATCCCTGCGGCGGCCATCCACGAGCACCCATGATCCTTGCCACGTCCCCGTGATTGTCGGTTGATGGCTCACCTTGATAACATTGCCATGGTTCTTTAATCCGGGTCGTTGCGATGATTAAGGCCTTTTCTGACCGCGAATCATGGGTAGTAATTATTCTATCATAACGGATGAGGATGACTTCGCCGATCCGCGAGAAACAGACCTCTGCTTGAGTGTTCCTTGGGCTCCACCACCTCGAGGTGATCCAAGGTTCTTTGGCTCGGGGGTGACCGATCAGGCCCTGGTCAGTCCGATCAGGCTACCTGATCGGTCTAGGCGCTATCAGATCGAACGGTGATCCGTTCCATAGCATTAAATTGCGGTTGGTGGACCGATCCACCGACCGATTAACTACGCGAAACACTTCCATCTCCCAAACCCTAGCGCCGAAAACCCTTCTTGCGCGACCCTGTGTGAGCGAGAGTGTTCCGGCATCTCCCTCTTTCTCGTGAGTGTGAGCGTGCAGTTCTAAGAAGTTTCCTCCGGCTCTGTGTCTTCCTGCGAGTTTCTCTCTTGCTGAAGGGGCTCGCATTTCGTCTCTTGCGCCGAGAGGCACTCCTGCGCAGGCGTTTTTCTCTTTGCGACTCAAAATCTCACCAATGGCACCAAAGTAAGTTCTTGCCTTGGTTTCTTCATTCAAATCAGTCTATAGTGTTTGTTTGTGAAGCTAACCATGTTTTGGCTCTTGTTCTTGCTGTTGTACCGTGACCCTATTGCATTTGTCGTGACCAAATGATCAAATTCATTTTTCACCTCGTTATTGTCCTCTTTTTGATTTAATATCTACCTTATGATTGGGTCTTACCTTTGATGATCAATTCTTAACCTTGTGATTCAACTTGTGTTCATCGACTTTAAACCATGTGTGATCACTTCCCTAATTAAATCATGATCGTATGCTTAATTCAACTCTTTAGGAAGTCTTCTAAGGGTAAAAAACCTATGGTGGAGAGCTCAAAGGGCAAAGATCTTTCGATAGCTACACCGTCTCCAAGGCCTCCACCACCTCAACATACTCGATTTCAGAGTATTAGTCTTGCTCTCAAATTCCAGTGGCACAATTTCAAATTAATGCCATGTCGAACTATAGACCATTCCTTCATCTATGAACATTGCCCAACCATCCGACACATTATCACACATTATAATCTCCAATCCATTCTTTATCTTAAGAGGCCAATCAACCTTGACTTGGTCTCTGAATTCTATAACAACATGGTGAGTGGAGAGGGCACGGGGTGGAGGACCCGTGTTGCCGGTATTGATCTTGATTTTAATCGATCTATTTTCACTGATTTTCTCGACTGTCGCCGGTCAGACAATGATTTCTTTCTCTACCCTTATCCTCCTGATCCCCTTCCGGTTCCATTCGATGGAGTGACTCCTGATTCCATCTACGAGTACTTTCTAGGCTATCCCAGGCCAGGGGGTTCTGGTGAGCGCACCCGTGACTTTCCCACTTTTCCTGCTCTTCGTCTGTCTCCTGTTGACTATGTTTTGTTTAAAATTATCACCAATTGTCTCCTTCCAACTACTTCGAAACACCTTGATGAGATTCAACCGTTCCACTGCTTGATGCTTTACGGGATGCATCAACAGTTAGACTTTGACCCAGTGGCTTCGGTCTATTTCTCTATCATCGTCCACAGTATGTCGTTATCCCAGTCAGTCTACATGCCATTTGGCCATATCATCACCGCCTGGCTGGAGTCGGTTGGCATTGATGTTTTACAGGGCCGCATTGTGCCCATGGTTCGACAGGATTGCCGTCTGGACCACCGCATGATTGCTCAGTCCGGTATTGTTCTCGGGCCCCAGGGGCTAAGGTCGAAGGCTCGCAGAGGTGAGGGAGAGCTACAGAGAGCAGCTCATGACCAGGAGCCGCCAGCTGTTACTACTGACTACGATGAGTGGGCCCCTGATCTATGTTGGCAGGTCGCAGAGATAGAGCAGATGATGGCGCACGAGTTGCATATTTCCGAGCTCTGGCGAGAGGAGGTCCGCTCCGAGTTTCAGTCTTTTGATCGCCATCTTGATGCCCTAGCATCTGATGTCTCTGAGATGAGCTCACTCCAAGACAAATGGTATGAAGAGTGGTATCATCATACATTTCCTGATGCTACTTCCCCCAGTCGCCCTTTACCAGGGAACATCATATACATTGATGATTCAGACGATGATCCAGCTGACGATTGACTATATTATGTTGGTGTGTGATGTGTTTCTGACTGTCTGACGGATGTGTCCATCCTGACTTTTGCTTATTATAGCATGATTTTGGCGTCTTTTGCCTCGGATGTTCTTTATCTATATGTTCACATGCTTATTGTGTGTTTATATGACTTATTCGTTATTTCTATGCTTATGCTACCATACCCATATGATACATATGTCTATTTTGCCATGCCTATATCTTTTTGCCATATGTGATCATATGCTTATCAATATTCAATCAAATCCTTGTTGTTTTGGGATACCCCTAGGGTTGAGGGGGAGTCTGGTTGAACTTAACAGCCCGTCTAGACCCTTTTCGTGTTCGACAAAGGGGGTGTAACGCCCGCTTTTTTTTTTATATAAGCGGCGTTACGTTAACATGCTTAGGGCATGTAGACATCATAAGGCAGCGGAATAACTTAACTTATACATGCCCTGTTACCATTCTTAACTTATTGACATGGGAACCTTAGCATATTAACTTTGAACTTAAGCATCATATTATGTCTCACATAACATCATATCATAAGGTTCCATAAGTCATTATTCACACATATAAGTAAACATATAGTTTCCTGGGCCAAGTCACTACGACACACATGCGTTCTTGCCCTCCTGCTGCTTCCTTCATTGTCCCCTTGAATGATCTGCGGTATAAGGAAATAAGACTATAAGCACACAGGCTTAGTAAGACTCTTTCCTACTCATAAAATCATTCATCATTCATCATCTCATAATGAGCACATAAAACATTAACATACTTGGTGCTCTACTTAGAACATAACATCTTACGTCACTTGTCGTATACATAGCATGGCATGAACATAATCATAGTAACATTCTAAGCATGGCATGATACATGGCATAAACATAAACATCATAGACATTCTAAGCATGGCATAATTCATGGCATAAACATAAACATCATAGACATTCTAAGCATGACATAATTCATGGCATATCATAAACATAGTGAACATTCTAAGCATGGCATAATTCATGGCATAACTCATAAACATAGTGAACATTCTAAGCATGACATAATTCATGGCATAACTCATAAACATAGTGAACTTTCTAAGCATGGCATAATTCATGGCATAAATCATAAACATCGTGAACATTCTAAGCATGGCATAATTCATGGCATAAACATAAACATCATAGACATTCTAAGCATGGCATAATTCATGGCATAAATCATAAACATAGTGAACATTCTTCCTATCATAACATATGAACATCTTCTTAACATTATCATGACATAGATCATTCATTCTCATGCATACTTCTTAACATGAAACGTGAGCATAAAATCTTGTCAACATAGCATAATGCATAACATGAATGGATGCATGAGTGGAATGCATATACATAAGGGATGCTTAACTTTTAAAACATACTTTTAATTTGCTTAAACATAATCATCATAACATCATTTGGGGTCCCCGGCTTGTACCACATACATACATCATAGCGCGCATCCCTAGCAAGTCCGAGGTCGCGAGCCCCAACCTACTAGGGTAAGGACAGCATAGTCGGTAGTCCCCAAACCAAGGCGTTCTTAAGGTGCCCATCCCTGTTACCCAGCTCCGGTAGGGCCAGAACCGTGGACAGCTTCGGTAGTCCAAAATCGGGGCGTTCTTAAGGTGCCCATCCCTTGGACCCATACTTCGGTCCGGTACAAGCCCATACATTAAGTAAAATACTTTTCATGTGTCATCATTCATCATTCATTCATAGCATACTTAACATAGCATAACTTGTTACGGCTCGGCCCGTCTACCGGCCCATTTACCGGTCCTCTCGACCGTCGTACCGTCAACCATCGACCGTGCCGTTTAGCATATTTATGCCTTAAAGACATAAGCATCATCTTTCATTCATCATACTTGTCGTTCATCATCATTCATTCATCATACTTGTCATTCATCATACTTAACATCATAGCTGTGCCTTAAAGGCATGTACTTTAACTTCATTCATAAGACATGGCATACATACATCTTATTCATAAATCATGCCATACATATGTATCATTCATAAGACATGGCATGTATCATTCTTATCATGAACATAAACATAACATACTTAACATGGCATCATTTTCATTCTTAAACATGGCATCATTTTCATTCTTAAACATGGCATCATCCTCATTCTTAAACATAAACATAACATACTTAACATGGCATCATTCATATCATGAACCTAACATATCATAGCATCATTTTTATCGTGAACATAACCCTATCATTCTTATAATGGCATCATTCATATCCTGAACATAAACTTATCATACTTATCATGGCAACACATAAACATATACTTGAAGTTAAAGGCTCAACCCTAACCCTTGGGTCCTTGAGGTTGGCCGAAACATATGGGGTCTCTAGGGTACCCCAAAAATTCTCAAAAATTGTATTAAACCTCTAGACATCATGAGAGTACATTAAACATCATGATTGGGATTTTTATCATCATTTTAGACCCTTAAACATGGCGGCCGAAACCCTAGGGTGTCCTAGGGCGCTTGCTTAGGTTCCTTCATGTTGGCCGAAACCCTAGGGTAACCTAGGGTAGTCGAAAAATTCCCAAAAATTATACTTAACCTCTACACATCATAAGGGAACATTAAATAACATTATCAAGATTTTTGGCATAATTATAGACCTATAAATCATGGTGGCCGAAACCCTTAAACTTAGGGTTCCTAGTTTTGTTTCTTTCATGTTGGCCGAAACCCTAGGGTGTCCTAGGGTACTCCAAAAATCCCCAAAAATTATACTTAACCTCTACACATCATAAGGGAACATTAAATAGCATTATACAGATTTTTAGCATATTTATAGACCTAGAAATCATGGTGGCCGAAACCCTTAAGCATGAGGGTCTTGGTTTTCTTTCCTTTCAACATCAAATTCGAAAACTAACCAATATATCATGCTAAAAATCATGGAAATCATAGGGAACTATTATACCACAGGTGAGGGAGTCTTACCTTGGGTTTCTTGATTTTTCGAACCTTGGAAGAGAGGAAAATGGTAAGATCTTTGGACCCTTGAACACCCTTGTCCTTGTATCCTTGGAAGAGACCTTAGATCTTGGGGATAAGACCTCTTGTGGAGTTTTTCCAAGGGGAAATCCTTCCTTGGGTGTTCGGCTAGGATGAGGGGAGGAGGAGTTTCGAAAATGCAAGAAATGGGAAGAAGAGGTAACTCCCAAAACCCCCCTTTAATAGCCCATTAAGGAAGCAAATGAAGAGTCTCTCCATGACTCTTCATCTTCTTCTTAATCTTAACTTATATCCACTTCATTTTCTCATAGAAATCCCTTGCTAGGTGAGTTGGTTAAGGCTTACATGGTTGTACAAGAGGTCCAAGGTTCAATCCTTGGCTCATGCACCTTCATTTTTATTTTATTTTTATTTCATTTATTTTATTCTTTCTATCTCCTAAATTCCGAAAATCCCCCTAAAATCACCCATAATTATGCCAATATTCCTAAATAAAATTCTTTTATATTTGTATTAATTTTACCTAATTTATATTAATTTTACCTAATTAATATCCATTTTTGGAGTCCATTTAAAGCTCGTTGGTACTTAGTTTTCTCAATTTAAATGAGAAAACATGGATTTTCTAGGCCAAAGTTCTCCTTAATATTTCTAGGTCCCTTGGAAAATTTTTTAAACATGCTTAATATTTTAAGAAAATATTAAGAGAATTTTCCGGGTCGTTACAATCCCCCATACCTCGTGAAAGTTCGTCCTCGAACTTAGAATAACTCCGGGTACTTGCGCCTCATCTCATCCTCGCGCTCCCAGGTAGCTTCTTCGAACCGTTGACTTTGCCATAGGACCTTGACTAAGGGCACTTCCTTACTCCTCAGCTTCTTGATTTCCCTGTCCAAAATCTGGATGGGTCTGCTCTCATAGCTTAGGTCCTCTTGCACTTTCACCGTCTGTGGCTCGATCACTTGGTCCATGTTTGGGATACACTTTTTCAGTAGGGACACATGGAATACGTTATGGATAGCTGACATCTCTGGAGGAAGCTCCAGCTCATATGCCACCTTACCGACTCTTTTCAGAATCAGGTACGACCCCACATAGCGCGGACTTAATTTTCCTTTCTTCCCAAATCTGGTCACTCCCTTCATAGGGGCCACTTTGAGAAATACCCAATCTCCAGCATTAAATTCCAGGGGTCTACGCCGGACATCAGCATAACTCTTCCGGGTCGCTGATGTTCTGCCTTTACTTGCTGGCAGGTTAGGCATGTACCAACATGCTGCGCCACATCTCTCTTCATGTCGGACCACAAGAATTTCTCCTTCAGGTCTTGATACATTTTGGTGGATCCCGGGCGCATCGAATAAGGGAAAATTCTTCCACACAAGGAACCGATAATATTACTAACATGATTATGTGTACTTTATTCACGGCTTCTTAATTGCTTATATCCTTGATGATATAAGTGACATACATGATTGTCATAATTGAGCTAGTGTCATTAATAGCCCTATGATGTAATTATATGCATATATCATAATTATATACTTATTATAATTATGTGTAAACATAATAATAGTATGGTTCCGAAATATTAGTTCACAACATGAGCTATGAATTATATTAGTTAATGGTTATTATATGATAAGTGGGATCATATTTATTATATTACCATAAAATAACTTAAGGTAATCTTATATATTATATATAAGATAATAGTGAAACATAGTTGATAATACTAATATTTATAATTAGTATGAAAATATAGTGGACACATAATCTATAATAGGTGTTAATATAATTAGGACACTACCCTATGCGTATCATTTTAGGTTATACCGTATGACTTATACCATTAACTATATTAGTATTAGTATAATGGAACTAATATATACGCTAACATAGGTGAGAGTGTTATAATCTTATGTATGTAGGCTATCATATAATTCCCTACATGAGACTATATTATAGGTTATACATAATATCATAAATTATAATTACTTATCATATAAATTATAGGTATAATACCTATAATTGCTTATGGAATAATATGTATAGGTATAACTTATAGGTTGAGATGATACATGTCAACCTGTATGTAGGCTCATATTAAGAACCTATATGATAGGTGAATTATGACAATACTTATATGATAAGGAATTAGTATTATAATTATGTTTATAATAATCTGATATTAGTACACCCTCTCATATTATTACCATTTGCTTTATATGATATAATATAATTATGTTATATGATTGATAACTAATATACTGTACAGGTTATATAACATTATGTTAATACTAGGTTCACCTTAATTACTAATATTACGATGGCGCTCAATTAATACCCTGTTTATGAACATAAGGTTGAGTCACCCTTATGACTAATTGTATTATGACTAACTTAGACCCAATGTATAAGGTAGGATACTTATACATGATTGTCTTATGATGTGACCTAAAATAGGTTATAATATAAGGTATATTGAGCATCAGGTCAGGCGATGAAGTAGTCTCGTAAGTCGGTTACTCTGTCTTCCAGCCATACTTTTCTTCATAAAGACAAGTATGGTCAATATCAGTTTCTTTTCTACCCCTATATTATCCTAAAATAAGATAAAGTATCATTCATCGTTACATATCGTAACGTACATTTCATCATAAATATCATTCATACTGGCATACCTTAAAATCATAAAACATCTTCACTATAAGATGTAAGAGGTACTTACTTGGAAGCGGCAGGAAGAGGGCTGATGTGTGTGTAGTGAGATGGTTACTGCTCTGATACCAACCTGTAACGCCCGCTTTTTTTTTTTCTAAGCGGCGTTACGTTAACATGCTTAGGGCATGTAGACATCATAAGGCAGCGGAATAACTTAACTTATACATGCCCTGTTACCATTCTTAACTTATTGACATGGGAACCTTAGCATATTAACTTTGAACTTAAGCATCATATCATGTCTCACATAACATCATATCATAAGGTTCCATAAGTCATTATTCAACATATAAGTAAACATATAGTTTCCTGGGCCAAGTCACTACGACACACATGCGTTCTTGCCCTCCTGCTGCTTCCTTCATTGTCCCCTTGAATGATCTGCGGTATAAGGAAATAAGACTATAAGCACACAGGCTTAGTAAGACTCTTTCCTACTCACAAAACCATTCATCATTCATCATCTCATAATGAGCACATAAAACATTAACATACTTGGTGCTCTACTTAGAACATAACATCTTACGTCACTTGTCGTATACATAGCATGGCATGAACATAATCATAGTAACATTCTAAGCATGGCATGATACATGGCATAAACATAAACATCATAGACATTCTAAGCATGGCATAATTCATGGCATAAACATAAACATCATAGACATTCTAAGCATGACATAATTCATGGCATATCATAAACATAGTGAACATTCTAAGCATGACATAATTCATGGCATAAATCATAAACATAGTGAACATTCTAAGCATGACATAATTCATGGCATAATCATAAACATAGTGAACTTCTAAGCATGGCATAATTCATGGCATAAATCATAAACATAGTGAACATTCTAAGCATGGCATAATTCATGGCATAAACATAAACATCATAGACATTCTAAGCATGGCATAATTCATGGCATAAATCATAAACATAGTGAACATTCTTCCTATCATAACATATGACTCTCTAACATATCATGGCATAGATCATTCATTCTCATGCATACTTCTTAACATGAAACGTAAGCATAAAATCTTATCAACATAGCATAATGCATAACATGAATGGATGCATGAGTGGAATGCATATACATAAGGGATGCTTAACTTTTAAAACATACTTTTAATTTGCTTAAACATAATCATCATAACATCATTTGGGGTCCCCGGCTTGTACCACATACATACATCATAGCGCGCATCCCTAGCAAGTCCGAGGTCGCGAGCCCCAACCTACTAGGGTAAGGACAGCATAGTCGGTAGTCCCCAAACCGAGGCGTTCTTAAGGTGCCCATCCCTGTTACCCAGCTCCGGTAGGGCCAGAACCGTGGACAGCTTCGGTAGTCCAAAATCGGGGCGTTCTTAAGGTGCCCATCCCTTGGACCCATACTTCGGTCCGGTACAAGCCCATACATAAAGTAAAATACTTTTCATGTGTCATCATTCATCATTCATTCATAGCATACTTAACATAGCATAACTTGTTACGGCTCGGCCCGTCTACCGGCCCATTTACCGGTCCTCTCGACCGTCGTACCGTCAACCATCGACCGTGCCGTTTAGCATATTTATGCCTTAAAGACATAAGCATCATCTTTCATTCATCATACTTGTCGTTCATCATCATTCATTCATCATACTTGTCATTCATCATACTTAACATCATAGCTGTGCCTTAAAGGCATGTACTTTAACTTCATTCATAAGACATGGCATACATACATCTTATTCATAAATCATGCATACATATGTATCATTCATAAGACATGGCATGTATCATTCTTATCATGAACATAAACATAACATACTTAACATGCATCATTTTCATTCTTAAACATGGCATCATTTTCATTCTTAAACATGGCATCATCCTCATTCTTAAACATAAACATAACATACTTAACATGGCATCATTCATATCATGAACCTAACATATCATAGCATCATTTTTATCGTGATCATAACCCTATCATTCTTATCATGGCATCATTCATATCCTGAACATAAACTTATCATACTTATCATGGCAACACATAAACATATACTTGAAGTTAAAGGCTCAACCCTAACCCTTGGGTCCTTGAGGTTGGCCGAAACATATGGGGTCTCTAGGGTACCCCAAAAATTCTCAAAAATTGTATTAAACCTCTAGACATCATGAGAGTACATTAAGCATCATGATTGGGATTTTTATCATCATTTTAGACCCTTAATCATGGCGGCCAAAACCCTAGGGTGTCCTAGGGCGCTTGCTTAGGTTCCTTCATGTTGGCCGAAACCCTAGGGTAACCTAGGGTAGTCCAAAAATTCCCAAAAATTATACTTAACCTCTACACATCATAAGGGAACATTAAATAACATTATCAAGATTTTTGGCATAATTATAGACCTGTAAATCATGGTGGCCGAAACCCTTAAACTTAGGGTTCCTAGTTTTGTTTCTTTCATGTTGGCCGAAACCCTAGGGTGTCCTAGGGTACTCAAAAAATCCCCAAAAATTATAATTAACCTCTACACATCATAAGGGAACATTAAATAGCATTATACAGATTTTTAGCATATTTATAGACCTAGAAATCATGGTGGCCGAAACCCTTAAGCATGAGGGTCTTGGTTTTCTTTCCTTTCAACATCAAATTCGAAAACTAACCAATATATCATGCTAAAAATCATGGAAATCATAGGGAACTATTATACCACAGGTGAGGGAGTCTTACCTTGGGTTTCTTAATTTTTCGAACCTTGGAAGAGAAGAAAATGGTAAGATCTTTGGACCCTTGAACACCCTTGTCCTTGTATCCTTGGAAGAGACCTTAGATCTTGGGGATAAGACCTCTTGTGGAGTTTTTCCAAGGGGAAATCCTTCCTTGGGTGTTCGGCTAGGATGAGGGGAGGAGGAGTTTCGAAAATGCAAGAAATGGGAAGAAGAGGTAACTCCCAAAACCCCCCTTTAATAGCCCATTAAGGAGGCAAATGAAGAGTCTCTCCATGACTCTTCATCTTCTTCTTAATCTTAACTTATATCCACTTCATTTCCTCATAGAAATCCCTTGCTAGGTGAGTTGGTTAAGGCTTACATGGTTGTACAAGAGGTCCAAGGTTCAATCCTTGGCTCATGCACCTTTATTTTTATTTTATTTTTATTTCATTTATTTTATTATTTCTATTTCCTAAATTCCGAAAATCCCCCTAAAATCACCCATAATTATGCCAATATTCCTAAATAAAATTCTTTTATATTTGTATTAATTTTACCTAATTTATATTAATTTTACCTAATTAATATCCATTTTTGGAGCCCATTTAAAGCTCATTGGTACTTAGTTTTCTCAATTTAAATGAGAAAACATGGATTTTCTAGGCCAAAGTTCTCCTTAATATTTCTAGGTCCCTTGGAAAATTATTTAAACATGCTTAATATTTTAAGAAAATATTAAGAGAATTTTCCGGGTCGTTACAATCCCCCATACCTCGTGAAAGTTCGTCCTCGAACTTAGAATAACTCCGGGTACTTGCGCCTCATCTCGTCCTCGCGCTCCCAGGTAGCTTCTTCGAACCGTTGACTTTGCCATAGGACCTTGACTAAGGGCACTTCCTTACTCCTCAGCTTCTTGATTTCCCTGTCCAAAATCTGGATGGGTCTGCTCTCATAGCTTAGGTCCTCTTGCACTTGCACCGTCTGTGGCTCGATCACTTGGTCCATGTTTGGGATACACTTTTTCAGCAGGGACACATGGAATACGTTATGGATAGCTGACATCTCTGGAGGCAGCTCCAGCTCATATGCCACCTTACCGACTCTTTTCAGAATCAGGTACGACCCCACATAGCGCGGACTTAATTTTCCTTTCTTCCTAAATCTGGTCACTCCCTTCATAGGGGCCACTTTGAGAAATACCCAATCTCCAGCATTAAATTCCAGGGGTCTACGCCGGATATCGGCATAACTCTTCCGGGTCGCTGATGTTCTGCCTTTACTTGCTGGCAGGTTAGGCATGTACCAACATGCTGCGCCACATCTCTCTTCATGTCGGACCACCAGAATTTCTCCTTCAGGTCTTGATACATTTTGGTGGATCCCGGGCGCATCGAATAAGGGAAAATTCTTCCACTCAAGGAACCGATAATATTACTAACATGATTATGTGTACTTTATTCATGGCTTCTTAATTGCTTATATCCTTGATGATATAAGTGACATACATGATTGTCATAATTGAGCTAGTGTCATTAATAGCCCTATGATGTAATTATATGCATATATCATAATTATATACTTATTATAATTATGGGTAAACATAATAATAGTATGGTTCCGAAATATTAGTTCACAACATGAGCTATGAATTATATTAGTTAATGGTTATTATATGATAAGTGGGATCATATTTATTATATTACCATAAAATAACTTAAGGTAATCTTATATATTGTATATAAGATAATAGTGAAACATAGTTGATAATACTAATATTTATACTTAGTATGAAAATATAGTGGACACATAATCTATAATAGGTGTTAATATAATTAGGACACTACCCTATGCATATCATTTTAGGTTATACCGTATGACTTATACCATTAACTATATTAGTATTAGTATAATGGAACTAATATTATACGCTAACATAGGTGAGAGTGTTATAATCTTATGTATGTAGGCTATCATATAATTCCCTACATGAGACTATACTATAGGTTATATATATATAATCTCATAAATTATAGTTATTTATCATATAAATTATAAGTATAATACCTATAATTTGCTTATGGAATAATAGGTATAGGTGATAACTTATAGGTTGAGATGATACATGTCAACCTGTATGTAGGCTTATATTAAGAACCTATATGATAGGTGAATTGTGACAATACTTATATGATAAGGAATTAGTATAGTTATATTTATAATAATCTTATATTAGTACACCCTCTCATATTATTACCACTTGCTTTATACGATATAATATAATTATGTTATATGATTGAGAACTAATATACTGTACAGGTTATATAACATTATGTTAATACTAGGTTCACCTTAATTACTAATATTACGATGGCGCTCAATTACTACCCTGTTTATGAACATAAGGTTGAGTCACACTTATGACTAGTTGTATTATGACTAACTTAGACCCAATATATAAGGTAGGATACTTATACATGATTGTCTTATGATGTGACCTAAAATAGGTTATAATATAAGGTATATTGAGCATCAGGTCAGGTGATGAAGTAGTCTCGTAAGTCGGTTACTCTGTCTTCCAGCCATACTTTTCTTCATAAAGACAAGTATGGTCAATATCAGTTTCTTTTCTACCCCTATATTATCCTAAAATAAGATAAAGTATCATTCATCGTTACATATCGTAACGTACATTTCATCATAAATATCATTCATACTGGCATACCTTAAAATCATAAAACATCTTCCTACTATAAGACATGTAAAGAGGTACTTACTTGGAAGCGGCAGGAAGAGGGCATGATGTGTGTGTAGTGAGATGGTTACTGCTCTGATACCAACCTGTAACGCCTGCTTTTTTTTTATATAAGCGGCGTTACGTTAACATGCTTAGGGCATGTAGACATCATAAGGCAGCGGAATAACTTAACTTATACATGCCCTGTTACCATTCTTAACTTATTGACATGGGAACCTTAGCATATTAACTTTGAACTTAAGCATCATATTATGTCTCACATAACATCATATCATAAGGTTCCATAAGTCATTATTCACACATATAAGTAAACATATAGTTTCCTGGGCCAAGTCACTACGACACACATGCGTTCTTGCCCTCCTGCTGCTTCCTTCATTGTCCCCTTGAATGATCTGCGGTATAAGGAAATAAGACTATAAGCACACATGCTTAGTAAGACTCTTTCCTACTCACAAAATCATTCATCATTCATCATCTCATAATGAGCACATAAAACATTAACATACTTGGTGCTCTACTTAGAACATAACATCTTACGTCACTTGTCGTATACATAGCATGGCATGAACATAATCATAGTAACATTCTAAGCATGGCATGATACATGGCATAAACATAAACATCATAGACATTCTAAGCATGGCATAATTCATGGCATAAACATAAACATCATAGACATTCTAAGCATGACATAATTCATGGCATATCATAAACATAGTGAACATTCTAAGCATGGCATAATTCATGGCATAACTCATAAACATAGTGAACATTCTAAGCATGACATAATTCATGGCATAACTCATAAACATAGTGAACTTCTAAGCATGGCATAATTCATGGCATAAATCATAAACATCGTGAACATTCTAAGCATGGCATAATTCATGGCATAAACATAAACATCATAGACATTCTAAGCATGGCATAATTCATGGCATAAATCATAAACATAGTGAACATTCTTCCTATCATAACATATGAACATCTTCTTAACATTATCATGGCATAGATCATTCATTCTCATGCATACTTCTTAACATGAAACGTGAGCATAAAATCTTGTCAACATAGCATAATGCATAACATGAATGGATGCATGAGTGGAATGCATATACATAAGGGATGCTTAACTTTTAAAACATACTTTTAATTTGCTTAAACATAATCATCATAACATCATTTGGGGTCCCCGGCTTGTACCACATACATACATCATAGCGCGCATCCCTAGCAAGTCCGAGGTCGCGAGCCCCAACCTACTAGGGTAAGGACAGCATAGTCGGTAGTCCCCAAACCGAGGCGTTCTTAAGGTGCCCATCCCTGTTACCCAGCTCCGGTAGGGCCAGAACCGTGGACAGCTTCGGTAGTCCAAAATCGGGGCGTTCTTAAGGTGCCCATCCCTTGGACCCATACTTTGGTCCGGTACAAGCCCATACATTAAGTAAAATAATTTTCATGTGTCATCATTCATCATTCATTCATAGCATACTTAACATAGCATAACTTGTTACGGCTCGGCCCGTCTACCGGCCCATTTACCGGTCCTCTCGACCGTCGTACCGTCAACCATCGACCGTGCCGTTTAGCATATTTATGCCTTAAAGACATAAGCATCATCTTTCATTCATCATACTTGTCGTTCATCATCATTCATTCATCATACTTGTCATTCATCATACTTAACATCATAGCTGTGCCTTAAAGGCATGTACTTTAACTTCATTCATAAGACATGGCATACATACATCTTATTCATAAATCATGCCATACATATGTATCATTCATAAGACATGGCATGTATCATTCTTATCATGAACATAAACATTACATACTTAACATGGCATCATTTTCATTCTTAAACATGGCATCATTTTCATTCTTAAACATGGCATCATCCTCATTCTTAAACATAAACATAACATACTTAACATGGCATCATTCATATCATGAACCTAACATATCATAGCATCATTTTTATCGTGATCATAACCCTATCATTCTTATCATGGCATCATTCATATCCTGAACATAAACTTATCATACTTATCATGGCAACACATAAACATATACTTGAAGTTAAAGGCTCAACCCTAACCCTTGGGTCCTTGAGGTTGGCCGAAACATATGGGGTCTCTAGGGTACCCCAAAAATTCTCAAAAATTGTATTAAACCTCTAGACATCATGAGAGTACATTAAGCATCATGATTGGGATTTTTATCATCATTTTAGACCCTTAAACATGGTGGCCGAAACCGTAGGGTGTCCTAGGGCGCTTGCTTAGGTTCCTTCATGTTGGCCGAAACCCTAGGGTATCCTAGGGTAGTCCAAAAATTCCCAAAAATTATACTTAACCTCTACACATCATAAGGGAACATTAAATAACATTATCAAGATTTTTGGCATAATTATAGACCTGTAAATCATGGTGGCCGAAACCCTTAAACTTAGGGTTCCTAGTTTTGTTTCTTTCATGTTGGCCGAAACCCTAGGGTGTCCTAGGGTACTCCAAAAATCCCCAAAAATTATACTTAACCTCTACACATCATAAGGGAACATTAAATAGTATTATACAGATTTTTAGCATATATATAGACCTAGAAATCATGGTGGCCGAAACCCTTAAGCATGAGGGTCTTGGTTTTCTTTCCTTTCAACATCAAATTTGAAAACTAACCAATATATCATGCTAAAAATCATGGAAATCATAGGGAACTATTATACCACAGGTGAGAGAGTCTTAGCTTGGGTTTCTTGATTTTTCGAACCTTGGAAGAGAAGAAAATGGTAAGATCTTTGGACCCTTGAACACCCTTGTCCTTGTATCCTTGGAAGAGACCTTAGATCTTGGGGATAAGACCTCTTGTGGAGTTTTTCCAAGGGGAAATCCTTCCTTGGGTGTTCGGCTAGGATGAGGGGAGGAGGAGTTTCGAAAATGCAAGAAATGGGAAGAAGAGGTAACTCCCAAAACCCCCCTTTAATAGCCCATTAAGGAGGCAAATGAAGAGTCTCTCCATGACTCTTCATCTTCTTCTTAATCTTAACTTATATCCACTTCATTTTCTCATAGAAATCCCTTGCTAGGTGAGTTGGTTAAGGCTTACATGGTTGTACAAGAGGTCCAAGGTTCAATCCTTGGCTCATGCACCTTTATTTTTATTTTATTTTTATTTCATTTATTTTATTATTTCTATCTCCTAAATTCCGAAAATCCCCCTAAAATCACCCATAATTATGCCAATATTCCTAAATAAAATTCTTTTATATTTGTATTAATTTTACCTAATTTATATTAATTTTACCTAATTAATATCCATTTTGGAGCCCATTTAAAGCTCGTTGGTACTTAGTTTTCTCAATTTAAATGAGAAAACATGGATTTTCTAGGCCAAAGTTCTCCTTAATATTTCTAGGTCCCTTGGAAAATTATTTAAACATGCTTAATATTTTAAGAAAATATTAAGAGAATTTTCCGGGTCGTTACAGGGGGAGAGTGTGGTTGGTTAAGTTTAGGATGATCATGTTGTAGGGGGAGGATCTGGATTCCCCTATGATTCTAAATTTGGAAAACTTCATTAAGAATCCCTAAACTTAAAATCGGGTTGTCAAACAACAAAAAGGGGGAGATTGTTGATGCAGTCTTGCTCTGATTGTTGTTTTGGTGTTGACATTGATTTTAGTTAAGGTGGATGATTATTGATTATGATTAAGTCCTGATTGGGGATCAGGCATGTCATGGATTATGATTAAGTCCTGATCGGGGATCAGGCATGGTGTGGAAAATCCTAGTCTGGAGGGGTAGGTGTTGGAAAATCCTAACCTGGAGGGTTAGGTGTGAAAAATCCTAGCTTGGAGGGCTAGGTGTTGGAAAAGTCCTAATTCGGAAGGGTTGGGTGAAAAGTCCTAGCTTGGAGGGTTAGGTGAAAAGTCCTAGCTTGGAGGGTTAGGTGCAAATTCCCAACTTGGAGAGTTAGATGGAAAAATCCTTAGCTTGAAGGGCTAAGGTGGATGAATTCCTAGCTTGGAGGCCTAGGTTTGAGTCCCTGGATCGGTCTGGTGACCGATCAGGGACATTGGCACGTTGCTCCTTTGTGGATCGGTCTGGTGACCGATCCAGCGATGTCTGATCGGACTGGTGACTGATCAGGGAGCGCACAGTGAGGTTGGGAACCTACTGTGTGGCTCCTGATCGGACCGGTGACCGATCAGGGAGCAGGCTGCTTCCTTGCTGCTTTGCCTCTGATCGGTCTGGTGACCGATCAGGGAGCAGACGGTGAGTGTGTTCCCTTGCAGATCGAACCCTGGATCGGTCCGGTGACCGATCAGGGAGTTTGGATCTGATTAAAAAATCACTGTTCATCTGTCCTGATCGGTCTGAGTGACCGATCAGGCTTCACTCTGATCGGTCTGGTGACCGATCAGGCTTCACTCTGATCAATCGGGTGATCGATCAGGCGTGTATAGCCGCGAGAGCTGGGAATCCTAGTGAAGCTGTGGATCGGTCTGGTGACCGACCCACAAGCCCTGGATCGGTCCGGTGACCGATCACTTTAATTCAAATTGCACTGTCAGACGCGGTCAGAGCATCTGATCGTATCTGATTCGCTGCTGTTTGCTTCTAATATTTGATTTACTGTGTGATTTGCTGCTCTAACAGTCTGATTATGCTGCAGGTGACAGGGGAGGATTCAAACACTCAAGGAGAGGTCAATGGAGGCTTTCCTTGGAGCAGGTTTGTCCGATTCTCCATTTCCGGTTGCAACGGCCGAGCTGCAGACTGGAGCCGAGACTGGGGCTTGGCTGAGGGGATCTCAGGAAGACCAGAGAGGGCTCAGTGGTAGCTGGCATTGGCAGTGAGGTAGCTGGAGGCTACGGAGGATGTTGTCACCTGGTGCTGTGTGGAGAATCAAAAGGGCGGATGTTGGCTTCGTGGAAGCAGAGAGTTTGTGAACTAGTGTTCTTGCCGCACCGTGTGTTCTCCACAACTTGCTTGCTGTGTTCTTGAAGTTTTCATCACTTGGAGCAAGCGATCGAGAAGCAATCATTCATTACTTGAGCGCTTAAAGGAGAGAACAAGGAGCTTGGAGTCCGACAGTGGGAAGACACGAAGAAGGGTTCTTGCGTGAGATCGCCACTGGGTGGAGCTCAGGGAAGCTTGCTGTGTTCTTGTCCTTGCTAAGTGTTTGAGTAAGATCCTTCTTGTTGTCTCTTTGTGCTTAAACTTTATCTGTTATTGAAACGTTGTGGAGAGGTTTCTCCACCGAGAAGGAGGTTGCGTTATATCCGGTGAAAACCGGGGCTTGATCTGCCGACGATCAAGGGATCGCCCACCTTAAGGGCACGCCAAGGAGTAGGGGCAAGTTATCCCCAAACCTTGTAAACCCTCTTGTTAGCGATCTTGGCAGTTGTCTCTGTTTGCTTTCATTTCTATTTTCGTTTACTGCACTGCATCATTTTCCTTTGTTTCTTCCGCTGTACTACTGATAAGTTGAGTGCAGGAAACTTGTTAAGTGCAAGAAAAAGTGATTGGCTATATTCACCCCCTCTCTAGCCATCTCGTTTCCAACAATAAGAACCTACTACACAAGGACATTATTATACTTAGTCATTCGGCACAGAATACAAAGTAAGTATAATAACCAAACATGCCTTTATTAATGATAGAATATGATACAAAATGTCTCTAGTCAATCATCACATAATTGGCTCTAGGGCTCCTACTAACACATTGGTGGGCCAAGATCCAACTCCTCCTCTTGGTCCCTACCTTATCCCTATATATACCCAAGGAGATCATGAAACCGGGGTTAATCATCCAACTCAAATATTTTCTCTCCTCTCCTTCTCTCTCCTTAGTCATAGCAACAAGGGTCTCTTCCTTTCCCTTGTTTTCTTCCTCCTCCCTCAAGTCCACCGTAAGCAAGTATCACAAGATAAGGAGAAGAGAGTCTCCTCTCCTTTGTGGTGACTGTCGGTGAGAGAGAGGAGGGATCGGCAGCCGGAAAGGAGCAAGCAAGGAGGCTCGGCGGCGACGTATGGGTGGCGGCGCAAGGCTGAGTGGGAGAAGGTTTTGATTGGGTTTTGAGTTGGAAGGAGAGGTTCTATCCTCTCCATCTTCTTCTCTACTTCCTCCTTGGTTGCTGTTCGGGTGGCCGTCGACTTCAGGTGGCTTGGGAAGCCGGTGGCACAACCAAAGAAGGAGGAGAGGCCAGCGGCTACTCCTTTGTGGAGTTAGGGTTCGGCTAGGGAAAAGAGAAGAAGAAAGATAGGCCTTGGTGATCTCGGTTCGCGGTAGATCGTCGCCCACACGACGTCCCGAAGGAAGGGACATAATGTAGAAGTTCGCGAGGTGATCGGAAAGGTATAATTCTTTCTAAGCTCCATTGATTATCCTTATGTCTATGATTGTGCTATGTTCACTAACCTCGTCATTTGTGTGAAAGTTATTTATTTTGATTAGTTATCATAGTTAATAATTAACTAACTAGACCCCGACCATAAACACAAAAGCCGGTGATCGACTAGTCGCCTTTTCCGCGATCGAACGATCGAGCAAATTACAAGGCCGATTTTGGTAATTGGCCGAGTTGTAATTTGGATTGTTCGATATGGCACAAGATGGTCGTTGGGAGATGAGTCTCCATTCGGATTAATTTTTTAATCCATAGACATGGAGAGGTCTCTCGGAACGACCAAGTATTCGCTTAGGAAACCCGCCAAGCCATACCCAACAGAGGAGTCGCACCTCGGTGAGCAATAAGAGAGCATCACGTCAATGGCGCTGATTGGCCATCCCGAGGAGCCGCTAGCCCTTACTGTCGTCGCTTTGTATGGCCCACAGTGTGCATCGAGGAGATATCGCTGCACAAGGGGGGAGGAGGCACGTGGTGATGCCCCATTCGCTGGGCGATCATGTCGTCATTGCAAGACCCCACACACCTATAAAGGGCCTGGGATAGCCGTCAGAGCGTCGCCACAAAATTTGAGAGAAAGCTGGATGTATTCAAAAAACCACCCGGAGCCTTAGATTGCAAGGGTTACTTCCTCGGACCCAGAAGGTCACCGGCAGGAGTTGGAGAGGTCATTTGAGCACACACGCTTCATCACCACACTAGTCCGATCAGTCAGCAACACTTCCTTCGATCAGACTTGATGGGAGGGACTTGTGATGGGGTTGAATACCCCAGGGCCGACACGTGAGCTGATGAAGCTGGGTGGCAAGATATAACGAGTCTGAATGAGTCTCTTTCCGGAGCTCCCGAGACCCTCCCAGGAAAGGAGACCCGTAAACCAACTCGAATAGTTATCACCCGAAGCTACCTTCAGGAAGACACACCCCCGATCTCACCTCGGGGGTAAGACCCCAACAGGGCCTGATCGGTCGGGTGACCGATCAGGAGAGCTCCTGATCGGTCGGCTGACCGATCAGGACACGAACAGTAGGCTCGGAGAGAAACCTCTGAGTTCCCTCATCAGTCTGTGGACCGATCACCATAGGGTGCCAGATCGGTCTGGGGACCAATCCAGGCTAGCTCAGAATACTTGGTCAAAATTCCGGAAGGTCACTGCTTGCCTCGCTGATCGGTCTATGGACCGAACACCACAGGAAGAAGCCAGATCGGTCCGGGGACCGATCAGCCCTATGCCTGATCGGTCCGGTGACCGATCAGGGTTCCTGATACCCACTGATACGATCTGAAATATTCAGTTTCAGATTTTCTGAAACTTTCCAACGAGATCTGATGAAGTTTATCGAACTTGGACATGATCTCATGACTAGAATTGATCCCTGAACAAGAATCAAAGGTCCTTATAGGTTCAACAATCACTTTGACCCATGCAAATGGAATCAAACTCAATCAACAATCATTCAAGCAATTTCAACTTAGTTTGAATCAAATCCAATGTTCCAATCAAGTTTCCTTGATTGGAATGTCCAAGTATGATCATGGAGCCATATACAAATATGTTATGCAATGGTTTTCCCCATACTTGGTCACCACCGTGATTATTATCTCGTCAACTTAATTTCTCAAGGGATGTATTAACATTTTGAGAAATTGAGTTGATCCTAGCATCTCACCCCATGTCTAGCAAACAAAAACGTTTTGGTAAACCTTATAGTTTGTGTGAGATGTCCCCAAAGTTACCCAATTGTTTCCCAACAATTCGAAATAATCATGAAGGGTTTTAATGCATTTTGAAAATCATGAAGCGCGACACATTCCCAACTCCCGTCTTAGGAAACTAAATTCATTTTCGGGAAGTGGTTTAGTGAAAATGTCAGCTAGATTTGATTTGGACTCTACATGTGAGAGTAAAATATCTCCCCTAGCTACATGATCCCTAATGAAGTGGTGACGCACCTCAATATGTTTGGTCTTAGAATGATGGACTGGATTCTTGGTTAAGTTAATTGTGCTTATGTTATCACATAACACTTGCACACCCTTGTAACTCAATCCATAGTCCTCTAAAGTATGTATCATCCACAACAATTGTGATACACTCTCTCCCATGGCGATATATTCTACCTCGGTCGTGGAGAGAGCAACACAATGTTGCTTCCGACTTGACCAACTTACTAAGGACGAACCTAAGAATTGGCAACCCCCACTTGTGCTTTTCCGGTCCAACTTACATCCAGCGTAGTCGGAATCCGTATAGCCAATTAAATCAAAAGATTCGATACGGAGGTACCATAGACCGACTCCAATTGTGCCTTTGAGATATCTCAAAATTCGCTTAACGGCGATTAGGTGAGATTCCTTGGCACAAACTTGATATCTAGCGCACATACCTACAGCAAATAGAATGTCAGGTCGGCTGGCTGTGAGGTATAGCAAACTACCTATCATGCTTCGATATTGAGTTACATCAATGGGTTTACCACTCTCATCATTGTCTAATCTTGTGTTTGTAGCCATGGGAGTGATTACCTCTTTTGAATCATTCATGTTGAATTTGTGAAGCATTTCTTGTGTATACTTTGATTGGTGCACATGGATACCATCGCGAGTTTGCTTGATTTCAAGTCCAAGGAAGAAGGTCAACTCTCCCACTAGACTCATTTCAAACTCACTCTCCATGTGTCCAATGAACTCATTTAAATAGCCCTTATTATTTGAGCTACAAATTATGTCATCGACATATACTTGGGCTACAAAAATATTGTCACCATCTCTTCGTAGAAATAGTGTAGGGTCTATTTGGCCTCTAACAAAGCCCTTCTCAATCAAAAATGTCAATATTCGCTCATACCAAGCCCGAGGTGCTTGTTTAAGGCCATAAAGTGCCTTTTTGAGCTTGAACACGTGGTTTGGAAATTCGGTACTCTCAAACCCCGGAGGTTGTTCGACGTAGACCTCTTCTCTAATCAAACCATTTAGGAATGCCGATTTGACGTCCATTTGGTATAATTTGAAGCCACGATGTGCTGCAAATGCAAGCATCAATCGGATGGATTCTAATCGTGCCACGGGAGCATAAGTCTCATCATAATCAAGGCCTTCAACTTGACTGTAGCCCTTGGCTACCAGGCGTGCCTTGTTTCTAATGATTTCTCCCTTATGGTTTAATTTGTTCTTGAAGACCCATTTGGTCCCAATAATGGTGGTCTTCTTGGGTCTAGGGACTAAGTCCCAAACTTGACTCCTCTCAAATTGACCTAGTTCATCTTGCATTGCAATGATCCAATCGAGATCACTTAATGCTTCATCAATTTTCCTAGGTTCAATTTTGGAAATTAGGGCAACTTCATTTGCCTCATTCCAGAAGAATGATCTAGTTCTAACCCCATGATGGATGTCTCCAACAATTTGGTCTTGGGGATGACTAGAGGCTAATCTAGTTTGCCTAGGAGTTGGTGGTGCTTCTTGTACGGATTCACTAGACAGAAGTTCAGGCTCAGGATCCGGCTGATCAATGGGTTGTCTAGGTTCACCGTCATCAGACTCATCACCATCAACAACACTTGGAATTTCTTTCAAACTTAGTCTCCTAAGTTCGAGTTGAACTCCTTCTACATTTTCTGATTGGTCAATTGATTTTGGAATTTCTTCAAAGACCACATCAGAAGACTCTTCAACTAATCTAGATTTCTTATTGTAGACTCGGTAGGCTTTGCTAACGAGAGAATACCCGACTAGTATCCCTTCATCAGCCTTTGCCGTGAACTTTCCAAGGTGGTCCTTGGTGTTTAGAATGAACACCTTACAACCAAACACCCTAAGGTGTTTAACCGTAGGTGGTTTTCCAAACCAAAGTTCATGGGGAGTCTTTCCTAAGAACCTATGGATGAGGACTCTATTTTGCACATAGCAAGCTGTATTTACAGCTTCAGCCCATAAGTAACTCGGGAGTGAGTACTCATTAAGCATGCTTCGTGCAGCCTCTTGAAGAACACGGTTCTTCCTCTTTACAACACCATTTTGTTGTGGTGTTCTAGGAGTAGAGAACTCATGCTTATAACCTCTATCTTGACAAAATTCTAAAAACCTTTAGTTTTGAAATTCACCTCCATGATCACTTCTAATTGTCTTAATGGTTGATGATTTTTCATTTTCAACTCTTCTACAAAAGAAATGAAAATATCTAAGGTTTGGTCCTTATTTTTAAAAGTAAGTCCATGTATATCTAGTGAAATCATCAATAATCACAAGCAATACCTACTTCCATTTCAATGATATGATAGTACTACAATCAAATAGATCCATATGAAGTAAATCTAATGCATTGGAAGTACTTACAGCGCTTTTACCTTTATGTGCAGATTTGTTTGCTTACCCATTTGACATGCATCACAAGTTTGTCTTTCTCATACTTGATGCTTGGTAAGCCACGGACTAGTCCTTTGTTGGCCAACTTCCGGATGTTCTTCATGTTAACATGTGCTGGTCTCCGGTGCCAAAGGGTGGACTCTTCTTCTTTTGACATGAAACACTTAGCAAAAGCATTAGTAACACTTTTAAATGAAACTTGATAAATATTGTCTACTCATGCTCCTACTAGTACCGTGTCCAATGTGTCATTTTGTCTAACTAG
>JAGFNQ010004219.1:0-70615 GCA_024364735.1 Boesenbergia rotunda
CGCCCCCGACATCCCGGGCGCCCCCAGGCCCTATATAAAGGGCCCTCGACCCCAGGCTTCAACATCAATTCTTTCAACGCCTCAAAGCTCTTCGCTCTCGCGCCTTGCTCCGGAAACTCTCCAAATCAAGCCGACGACGTCCTGCTGCCCCGACATAATCGATCTACTCCGGACGTCGGTAAAAGAGCTAGTTTAACGTTTACTGTACTTTCATTCTAATCCTGTAATCTTTTGTAAACGATTTTTGCACCTGATATAGAATTGCCCAAAGTAAACGGTCAACGACCGTGAGCCTTGGAGTAGGAGTCGACACAGGCTCCGAACCAAGTAAATCGACTGTGTCTTTGTGCTTGTTTTTTTATTTTCCGCTGCACCTACTCTTACGTAAATCCGAAAGTTTTCCGATATTCACCCCCCCTCTATCGGGCTTCTCGATCCAACAAGTGGTATCAGAGCGGGGAATTTAAACTTGGTGCAACCACCAGTTTGAAATATTTTTTTCGGATTTTTTTTGAATTTAATTAATTCTTTTTTAATTATCTTTATCCCACACTGCTAATCCAAGACCAAGTCTTGGGACACTTTTTTTTTTTGTAAAATTTCCTTTTACAGAACAAATGTCTATGCAAGAGGGATTCAGCACTGCTAGACCTCCACTCTTCAGTGGAGAAGACTTTTCCTACTGGAAAAGTTGCATGGAGGTCCACCTGAAAACTCAGGTGGACATGTGGATCATTATCCAGTCCGGTCTGGAGATCCCCCGAAATGCAGAAGGACTTCCACAAAGCTACTCGGAGTGGGACAACACTCTAAAGCGCAAGATAGAAGCCGACGCAAAAGCAACGCAAACCCTACAATGCGGGCTGACAAAGGAAGAGCTGAACCGAGTGGGCCCCTTCAACAGTGCAAAAGAGCTATGGACAAAACTGATCGAGCTGCACGAAGGGACTTCGGACACCAGGATCAGCAAAAGGGATCTGCTACTGAATAAACTCTACACTATCAAGATGGCCGACAACGAAACAGCAGCCCAGCTCCACGCACGAATCCAGGAGATAATGAACGGTCTTCACTCAATAGGTCACAAAGTTGAAAACCGTGACCTAATAAGGTATACTCTAAACGCTTTTCCTAGAAACACCTTGTGGGCATCTATGGTAGATGCATACAAGGTCTCTAGAGATCTTTCTAAAATAAAACTAGATGAATTATTTTCTAAACTAGAACTGCACGAACAGACTAACACCAATTCGGTCGAAAAAGGTATCGCTTTCATTGCAGGTAAAAATTTAAGGACAACGAAGAAGAAAACTGAACCTGAACCCGAGTCTAACACAGACTCAGAAGATGAAGAAGGAGATCAAACTAAACTGGTCCGGCTCGCTCGAAGCTACTACAAGGAGCTGAAGAACCGAACCAACAAATGAAAAACCGGCCGAAGAAAAGACGAACCAGCCGAACCCACGAACAAGCCTAATGTAACCTGCTACGAGTGCAAGAAGAAGGGCCACTACAAGACGGAGTGTACAAATCTGAAAGAGTCCAAGAAGATGAAAAGAAAGAAGGCGCTCCAAGCAACCTGGGACGAGTCTTCCTCAGAAGAAGAGACAGAGGCACCCCAGTCCAATCTCCTAGCTCTGACCGCCTCAGTCGACACCGAGTCAGAATCAGAACAAGAGGACGGCGAGCTGACATTCACAGAAGACGGAGAAATAAAGGTAACTGGTTTTAACAGATTGCGGTTAACTGAACTGATTTCTTTTCTTTCTCGTGATTTGGCAAAAGCCAAACTCCGGGTCGAATCCCTCCGACAGGAAGTAAAACTCCTGAAAGAGGGAGCTGACTCTAAACCCTCAACCGAGAAGGTTCAGGAAGGAACTCCCACTCAAGTTGAAAAACTTGAAATGGAAAACTCCTCCCTGAAAACTCAGGTTAAGGATCTTAGATCAGCCCTAGAACGATTCACTTCTGGTTCCAAAAATCTTGACTTGATTCTTGGGAAACAGAAGTCCGTTCTAAATCGATCTGGACTTGGCTACCGAACCAAATCCCGACAAAGATCGTATTTGGCTGTACTGAATTAGTCCAGAGGAAAAATTCAGGCATGGGTACCTAAACTATGCTTGAACAAACCAACTGGATCAAATCAGTATTGGATCCCCAAGGACAAGATTCACATCTTGCCTAACCATCACCGTGGCTTTAGTCCAGGGGGAGCCAAACTGAAAACTATTTTCATTATTAGATAAATTTGTAGTTCTTGATTGAAATTGCTTGTTTGATTGTCTATTTAATTTCTGCAATATACCATGCTTAGACTTAGCTAGCTTAAGGACTAAATAAACTTAGCTGAAATTTGACAACATAGTATTGGGTGGAGGTGAGATGATAGTACGTTGGGGAAAGCAATTCTAATAAGATCAAGTTTACTTGGTCTCTTTAGACTGGTGAAACCAGCCGAAGCTACCGATCCAAAATCCAAACTAGTTAGACCAGAAATTTTTCAAAAAATAATTTTGAAGATGAAATTTCATTAAAAGGCTTTGTTAAGGAAAGGGTGGATGATCCCATAAGGCTTCGGCCAAAGAAGGCCTAGTGCCTTGCCAAGACCTGGAAGCCAATTTTTGAAATTCAAGTTCAAATTAATTTTTGTCAAATTCGAATCTAACACAAAATTTCAGCTAAGTATAGATTTAAACATCCCTTCAAAAATTTCAAAATTAATTAATTAAGTTTTTCAAAATTTAATTATCCTTCAAAATTAATCAAAATTTTCAAAATTTTCAAAACTATCAAAACCTGTCTCACAAAACCTATAAGGTTAACGTGATTGAAAACCCTAGATTTGGGTGAGACAGACTAGGCAGTGAAACTCAATTTAAGCTATTCCTGATTCTAATTGGATCCAAATCAAGAAAATTCTTTATGCGTAGGAACATAAAGATTTGGACCAATGGATGTTGGATAGCGGTTGTTCCAGACACATGACTGGAGACAAATTGAAGTTCACCAAGCTCAAACTAAAAAACCTAGGCTCAGTGGCATTTGGCAATAATGCTACACTCAAGGTAATTGGGTCAGGTAATATTGAGCTTAAATCTGATTTCATTATTAAGAAAGTTCTATTGGTTGAAAACTTTAATTTTAACTTGCTTAGCATAAGTCAGTTATGTGATTCTGGTTATATAGTTACTTTCAATAATTTTAACTGCCTGATTAGAAATGAACAAGACTCAGAAATCATACTTAAGGGCACTAGGAAAAACAATGTATACACTATAAATCTTCCCCTTATACCCAAATGTATGTTAACACAATTAGAACAAACAAACCTCTGGCATAGGAGATTAGGTCACACCAATGTAAGAACTATATCAAAAATTACCCAACTTGGCTTAATCAAAGGTCTCCCCAAAATCAAAAATAATGAAAACCTAATATGTGAATCATGTAATCAAGGGAAACAAACCAAATCCAATCACAAACTTATTCAATCTGACTTAACTCAAACTACACTTGAGCTCCTGCACCTTGACCTATTTGATTCACATGGAGCCAAGTCACTAAGCGGGAACCGATACTGCTTAGTAATAGTTGATGATTACTCTAGGTTTACCTGGGTTAGGTTCCTAAAAACCAAAGATGTAACCCTAAACCTATTCAATGAATTCTGTAAACTAATTGAAAATCAAAACGACACTAAAATAAAAAGACTTAGGAGTGATCACGGGGGAGAATTTGAGAATCAACGATTCGAAGAATTCTGTAAAATAAATGGGTATTTACATGAATTTTCATGTCCTAGAACCCCCCAACAAAATGGGATAGTTGAGCGAAGGAATAGAACCTTACAAGAAGCCGCTAGGGCTATGCTCAACGAATTTAATCTAGCAAACCAATTTTGGGCAGAAGCAATTAGTACAGCCTGTTATATCCAAAATAGGGTTTTGATTAATAAACGACACAACAAAACCCCCTATGAACTGTACTACCATAGACTTCCAAACCTACACTACCTAAGAGTCTTTGGATGCAAAGTCCATATCCTAAACACCAAAGACCATTTAGGAAAGTTTCAATCCAAGTCAAACCCAGGCATTTTTCTAGGGTATTCAACCACAAGTAGAGCCTATAGAGTTTACAACAAACAAACTAAGAAAATTGAAGAAACAACCAACTTAATTTTTGATGAAGAAATCAATTCAAATTCTAATAATCCAGAACCAATTTCATCAAACTCTGACCAAGAAAATGAACAACTAATTGAACCCTTAAACGAACTAACTATTGAACCAATTAATGAACCAAGAATCGAACCACCAAATGAACCAGTCCAAAGAGTCGAACCAAATAGTGAACCAAACCAACCAGCCGGACCTGAGGCTGAACCAAGCTCTAGAAGAACAAAGAAACCCAGACTTAGCCACCCAACCGATCAAATTATGGGTGATCCAACTCTAGGAGTAAGGACTAGGTCCTCCTATAGAAACCTCAGTCAAATAGCTATGATATCAAAAATAGAACCCAAAACTATAGATGAAGCCCTACCTGACCCTGACTGGATCATAGCTATGCAAGAAGAATTGGCCCAATTTGAGAGGAACCAAGTCTGGGAACTAGTGCCTAAACCTGAAGATAAATCCATCATAGATACTAAGTGGGTCTTTAGGAACAAGCTAAATGATCAAGGAGAAATAGTCAGAAATAAAGCCCGCTTAGTAGCTAAGGGATTCAGCCAAGTAGAGGGACTAGACTATGACGAAACATATGCCCCAGTAGCTAGACTTGAGTCCATTAGAATGTTATTGGCCTTTGCATCCCATAAAGGATTCAAATTATATCAAATGGATGTAAAGTCAGCCTTTTTTAATGGATTTATTAAAGAAGAAGTTTATGTAGGGCAACCCCCCGGGTTTGAGGACTTAGACAAACCTAACCACGTCTACAAACTAACTAAAGCCCTATATGGATTAAAACAAGCACCTAGGGCTTGGTATGAAAGACTATCAACTTACTTAACTACTAAAGAATTTAAACAAGGCCAAATTGACTCAACCCTATTCATTAAAACCCTAGGAAAAGATATATTTATTGCCCAAATTTACGTAGATGACATAATCTTTGGATCCACCAACACCAACTTTCTAAAAGAATTTGTCAAGATAATAGAAGATGAATTTGAAATGAGCTTAGTTGGTGAGCTTACATTTTTCCTAGGACTACAAATCAAACAAACTAGGGATGATAATTATGTTCATCAATTCAAATATGCTAAAGAATTAATAAAGAAATTTAAAATGGATAACTCTAAAAGCATAAGTACCCCCATGGCCACTAATGTAAAAATAGATAGTGACCCTGATGGTAAACCTGTGGACCTTAAGCTTTATAGGAGTATGATAGGTAGCCTATTGTACCTTACAGCCAGCAGACCTGATATTCTTTTTGCTGTAGGGATGTGTGCTAGATACCAAACCTGTGCTAAGGAAACGCACTTAGCAGCCCTAAAACGAGTACTAAGATATGTAAAGGGCACCCTAAATGTAGGGATTTGGTATCCTAGGACCTCAACTTTTGATTTAACAGGATACACAGATTCTGACTATGCAGGCTGTAAATTAGATAGAAAGAGCACAAGTGGCAGCTGCCAACTATTAGGACAAAGTCTAGTTAGTTGGTGCAGCAGAAAACAACACTGTGTGGCTCTATCCACAACTGAAGCTGAGTATGTGACATTAGGAGAATGTGTTGCACAACTTTTATGGATGATGCACACACTTAAAGATTTCCAGCTCAACTACACCCAAACTCAAGTATTTATTGACAATATAAGTTCAATTAATTTAACTAAGAACCCAATTCAACACTCCAGAACCAAACATATAGAAGTCAAACATCATTTTGTAAGAGACCATGTAGCCAGGGGTGAAATAGCACTTAAGCATATTGACTCTAAATCCAACCTAGCTGATATATTCACAAAACCCTTACCTGAATCTGAGTTCAGTTCACTAAGAAGGCAGTTAGGATTGTGTTCAGTAGAATAGCTTAACTCAATTGTTTTTACTCTACTTGATTTCAAAAATAAGTTTTCTAAAATTAGAATTTTGAAAAACTGTTTTATTTGTTTCAAAAATCAATTTTAAAAAACTTTTCGACTTAGTTTTATATTTATTTTAAAACTACCCCCTTCAAAACTAGGGCTTTTTCGAAAATGGACTTAGCCTAGGCTTTAACCCTAGAACTGCATGCACCTATAGACTTAGAAGTCAGCATCTCACAAGCACCTTAGGGTACTTTTGATTGATAACCTAGAAAGGGGTGAGATGCTTAGGTCTTTGCCTCAATTCAAGATGCTTTAAGTCAGTGCATCTGCAGAAATTGGGGCACTAAATACCACTTACATAGCAATCAAGTTAAGTGTCAAGTTTAGAAAATCTAACTTGAACAAAAACACTTAACTTGGCTAACCCTAGCAAAAACTACTGTTTATAACAGTTAGTAAGTAGCTAATTGGGTTAGACAGACCCCTACAGAGAGAATTGATTGATTTAGTGTAAAGTTAATTATGAATTGATTCAGTACAGCAAAAATTTTACTTATTTCCTTTTGTTATACTGTACTTATTTGTTTTGATATATGGTAAAGGGGGAGAGATAGGAAGATAGGAAAGGAAAGAGTAAAATTTTCTTTTCAAAAATTTTCTTAACTCTATCCTTTATGCAAAAAGTATTCAAAAGTTTAACTTTTTGAAAAATACTTAAGCTTTCAAAACTTCTACTTAAGTTTTCAAAATTTTGCTAAGTATTTAAGTCTTTCAAAATATCTACTTAAGTTTTCAAAATTTTGCTAAGTATTTAAGTCTTTCAAAATATCTACTTAAGCTTTCAAAGTTAACTAAGTACTCAAGTTTTTTTAAGTTAACACTTTCAAAACCTTTGAGTACCTTGAAACTTAAAAGCCTCAAACTTTTTAAGTACTCAAAAATCATGTTTCAAAAAATTTCCTATATACTGTTAACTTAAGTTATTAAAAGTACCTAAAACGTAAGTTTTCAAAAGTGTAAGGTTGTTACCCCACAAATTCTTGAAAAATCTAGGGGGAGATTCCTTCCAGGGGGAGGGAACAAAAGTTAAAGCCTTTTTCATATTTTGCTTAAACTTAACTTTTTGAACTAGGGTTGCCATAAATCAAAAAGGGGGAGATTGTTGGTGCAGAATGCACCTAAGTCAAACCTGTGTTTTGATAATGGCAACATAGGTCAAAAGTTAAGTCTTTCTTGTTTTCTAACAAGTTAATCAAGTGTGCAGGAAAAGCCCTAGCGAAGGACTGCTAGGCACTGGCAAAGGAATGCCAGGAAAGAAAGTCCTAGCGAAGGACTGCTAGGCTCCAGGCGAAGGACAGTCTGGGACCGAAGCCCTAGCAAAGGACTGCTAGGCAACTGGCGAAGGACTGCCAGTTTACAAGACCTGACAAAGGACCGTCAGGCAAAAGTCCAACCAAAGGAACGGTTGGCATCAGGTAAATTCTCCCGAGAGGAGTAGGTGAGGACGCGTTCCCCATCGAGGGAACAGTAGGCGTCGGTTCGACCTAGGGCTCCATTTTGGAGACCAAAGTCAGAACCAAGACAGCTAAGGCTGTATAAATCTAATAATTTATTATGTTATTGTGTTTTGGACTAACCCTGGATGCAGGACCGAAGGAACGTGAGTCTGCAGCTCAGAGTGCCTCAAAGGAGTGAGGCAACTGCTGACCAGGGCGCCCGGAGTGTCCCAGGCGCCCCCAAGGTGAACACCAAACACACAATCAAAAAGTGCGCTTCGACAGTACAAGCTGCGGGCGCCCCCGTGCTTCCGGGCGCCCCCGTTGCTAGCGGGCGCCCCCTGCGCTGCGGGCGCCCCCATGCGCACACCTCGAACCGAAACACTTCGAAGCCAGAAGATAAGGATTGACCCGGTCAATCCGGGCACCCCGAGTGCTCCGGGCGCCCCGGTCAAAGCGGATCCCGAGGATAAGGGGATCAGACGGCGACCGAGCTACAACCGGATCAAACGCCACGTGGGGGGCGCCCCCGACATCCCAGGCGCCCCCAGGCCCTATATAAAGGGCCTTCGACCCTAGGCTTCCAACATCAATTCTTTCAACGCCTCAAAGCTCTTCTGCTCTCGCGCCTTGCCCCGGAAACTCTCCAAATCAAGCCGACGACGTCCTGCTGCCTCGACATAATCGATCTACTCCGGACGTCGGTAAAAGAGCTAGTTTAACGTTTACTGTACTTCATTCTAATCCTGTAATCTTTTGTAAACGATTTTTGCGCCTGATATAGAATTGCCCAAAGTAAACGGTCAACGACCGTGGGCCTTGGAGTAGGAGTCGACACAGGCTCCGAACCAAGTAAATCGACTGTGTCTCTGTGTCTTGTTTTTTAATTTCCGCTGCGTACCTACTCTTACTTAAATCCGAAAGTTTTCCGATATTCACCCCCCCTCTATCGGTTTTCTCGATCCAACAGCTATAGCCTCCTTGTGCAAGAGGGTATTAGACCAAGCAATTCTCCCACTGGATTACCTTTTCTGAAAAAGGGTAATTTGGTCATCTTGCCTCTTAAGCATGATTCGCATGTATCAAATGAACCGGGTTCAAATGATTCCAAAATTCCACATCGGTGTAATTTGGTCATGCGTTTCTTACATATATGGCCAAGACGACAGTGCCACGTGTAGGAATCTATTCGATTATCTATTCGAGCACGTTTGTTGCTAACTTCGATATTGAAAACGTCACTGGATAAATCTAACGTGTAGATGTCATTGCACAAAGTTCCATTCCCATAAAGAACGCCATTTAAAGTTATGTAACAACAATTGTTACTAAAAGTTAAATGATAACCTTTTTCATTCAAACATGAAATAGATACAATGCTCTTTATTAACGAAGGAACAAAATAACAATTATCCAATTCTAAGACACGTCCAGTGGGGAGCTTTAGCAAATATGTTCCGATGGCAACAGCAGCAATCTTTGCTCCATTTCCAACTCGCAAATTCGCTTCTCCTTTGACGAGTCTTCTTCTATTCCTTAGCCCCTGTATGTCATTACATATATGTGAGCTACACCCAGTATCAAGTACCCAGGTATTTGAGGAAATAGAGTGACATTCAATAACGAAGATACCTGAAGAGGATGGGGCATCGGATGCCTTCTTCTTCAAGGACTCAAGATAAACTTTGCAGTTTCTTCGCCAGTGACCCTCCTTGCCACAGTGATGGCAAGTGCCTTTTAGGGTATTTTCAGACTTTTTGGCCTTTTTCTTCTTTCCCTTATTCTGTTCTTTGGCCTTCCTCTTAGAACCTTTCTTCGAGAAACCAACTAACAGTACCGTCTTTTAATCCTGCTTCACAGAAGGCTCTACAGTCTTCAACAGGTTGAGCAACTCAGGAAACTGGTCTGGAGTTGCATTTTCAGGAGGACGGTTGGGAAGTTGATCTTCAAGGACATAAGCAAGCTTCTCTGCCTTGAGGACTATCCTCAGGTTTCGAAGCCAGTCCATGAAGTTTGGCCCAGTCAGTTTATTGGTGTCCAAAATGGAACGCAAATTCAGAGAAGACATGATCGAGTGATTATCCTAGAAATACAAATTGAGTTTATGTGAGAAGAATGATTAAAGAATGTATCAACATACATAAATAAAATCCTATTTATTTTTCAAATTGAATAACATTTTTTATCAATTCGGGAGATCGTAGGAACATCTCTAAATAGGTTGATATCCAACCATAGATAAGAACAACCATGACTGTGGCCATCAAGTTTTTCTTAGCTATGAAGGTAGGTAATTACACCGATTACATATCACATATATGTAACTATCACTTTATGCTATCAACTAATTGAATGTTTGCATAAATCATTGGGTTGTTAACTCATTAACAAGTATGTAACATTATACATAGCACCCAATTGCACCTCTCTTTACATCGACCTTGGCTGTGGCATAACAAATCGATGCTCCAAGCTTAAGGCTGACCCATTAATCAAGAAATAGTTTTAATATGGTTGGAGCTCATTCAACCGTTTAGTCAGGCTTGGATGTGTCCAACAACCAAAACTAAGGATTGACCTCTGACTCCAACTATATTATTCATAAACTAATTCCATGGTTTGAACATGTTGAGGTTCAAGTCGGGCATGGATGTGTCTATCAACCCAAACGAGAAACAAAACTCCGGTTCTAACCATATTAATGGAAGGTGTTAGCCTTAATATTTTGTAAGGGGTTGTGGGTCTCATCTTTTCTAAGCACATTCATGACATATGATTATGTCATGACTAACGATTTCCTTAATAAAGTATGTATATGACTTAATTTATCAAGTCTCATGAATTGAATTAGGAACCGGATTTCCTCATTCTAATTTCATACTTTATTAAAGGAATTATTTTGGGAAACAATTTCCTAAATTGTCATAATCAATTTCGGAAATAATACGTTTAAGACTTTGATTTCTCTAAATCAAATCTTATTAAATTAAGAGGCAATTCCCTTAATTCAACGACATATTATTTTCATGAAAATCTCAATTAAGAAAACTCTATAGGAAACCATTTTCCTAATTAATTTTGGAGACAACAACATGTAAGAGCATCACCTCTTAAATCATGTTTTATTTATGGATTTAATTAATTACAACAAATCGTTTTCTAAGGGTGGCTCCCCGAGGCTCAGATACCCAAAGAAAAGTAATTTGTCGTAAATCCAATTTAGTCCGTTTCGGAAACGCAACCAAATCAAACATGACAATTTCATTCAAAATTGGGAAATTAAATTACAACAACTAACTTTAAATTGGACGGCTCCCCGAGGCTCAATCCAAAATAAAGAATTTTGTTAATAATTTAAAGCCAATTCGAATTTGAAATTGTCAACTAATTATCCATAAATTTGTCTAGACTTTCTCAAAAGAAAGTGCCCAAAATTGCGAGGTTTCATAATAGATTTTCAGAATGGTTGTAAGTTTCTGGTATAAAGAAAACTTACATATTTCCAAAATTGGAAAATTTCTAAAATTAGAAAAATTTCCAAAATTGGAAAATTTCTAAAATTAGAAAAATTTCCAAAATTGGAAAGTTTCCAAAGATGGGAAGTTTTCACAATTATTATAAAATTTCAGAAACTAGAAAATTTCAAAAGTTTGCGAAATTTCATGAGGATTTCCAAACTTTGAAATTCCTAAATCTAAAATTTATCATAATTGGAAAGTTTTCATAATTGAAAATTTTTCCAAAATTGAGATCATGACAAAGTATTCCGCAAAACAATTATATGATTATGTCGAATACTAACCGGCTCTAATACCACCGTTGGGGCCGGGTGCATGTCGACAAGGATACGGGTTCGTAAAATTTTAAATTTTTACGTGCAGCGGAAGAATTAGCATAAAATAATTTCCTAAATTATTTTAACCACGTATCTAGCATGCAACCTTATGGTGTGTGGACATAATCATAAATTAAAACTTTGCGAAAAAGTAAACTAATTTACTAAGTACCTCGCGTAACTCGAAGTAAGGGACGAGATCCAACCGTAGCGTCCCTTGGAAGCTTCGCCTCTATTCGCGTCCACGCCGAGTTCTCTTCGGGATGACTTCGCAAAGTCACGAGTTTTGTGCCGACGAGAACTACTAGATTCTCTAAAGGCACAACTAGAAGAACAAGAGAAAAGAATGGAAACTCACCAACAAGAAACGGAATCTAAATTTCGGGAAGAGAGGAGTTGTGATCCGCGTCTTCTTCTTCTTGTCTTGGCTTCTCCTTCTCCTTGATAGCTCACGGCAACCAACCCTAAGGGAAGAAGTGCGCCGGCCCTAGGCGGATGAAGGGGCGCCGGCCCTAGGGTTGAGAAGGGGAAAAGGGAGGAAGAGAATAAGAGAGAGAGAGGGAGAGGATTAACTCTTAATCAACTTAATTGATTGGAATTGAAGGCTAGCCTTTGGTTCCTTTATATAGTAACCTCTCCCTTGCTAAGTCTCCTCTTTAACGGAATTAACGGAATTAATTTTCATAAGAAATTTATCTTATAAATTTTCTTATGAATAATTCCGTTATGCCTAGTTTTATTATAACTAACTTTATAATAAAACAAATTATTCTCTTCTTTAATTATGGAATAAATTTTATAAGAAATTTATAAATTTTTCTTTAAATGGAAAAATCAATTCATAATTGATTTTATAAAATTAAAATAAACCACTCCACGGATTATCTTAATTTCCCAAAAAGAAATAAATTTCTATAAATTTATTTATATAAATTTCTTTATACAAATTTATTTATCCATAATTTATAAAACAAATCACGCTAGATTCATTTTATTAATTAAACCAATTAAATTGGTTTATTCCCCTTTTAATGGCTGGCCAAACCAAGAGGGTGGACACCCTCTTTGGCCGGCCAAACCAAGCCGATTCCATTACGAATTAAACTCATTTAATTCGCCCATTAAGCCTTCAAAAGACTTAGCCATTTTAAGTTTCCATTGCGCCTCTGATTAACTCAGATTCGACTTATTTCTCTTGATCGGAAAATCTAATTTTCAACTCGTTTTAAATCCCTCGGATTACTCGTAGTGCGTGTGACTAAATAGGCTTTCGATTTATGTTGGCCGTCTATAATCAACTAATTATAGAACGATCATGAGTGGCACCTAGTAGTACATCATGACCCCCAATTAATCGAAAGATCAACGGTTTGACCTCAGAAGTAATTCTGAAACCTTTCAGCAGCTCTAATGAATCGTGCCCCATTCCCTTCACCACCTTATACCCACTTGGTTCAGGACATGGTCTGTTTGTGTCAGTCCCCACTAGACTGACTACGTCACACCTAGCCCAAGTAGTGTCTTTCTCGTCCTTTGGATTTCTAATTACTCTCATGTATTTAAGAGACTCGCACTCTAAACATGATATACTCTGGCCAGAGGTTTTGAGTAACAATCCGACGATAGGCCTGGGTATACATCTCCTCGCAAGGAGTGGTGAATCCTTTATAGGCTGTTCAAACATCTTCGGGCACTTCGGCTTATACCCAATCATCCTGGGTCCACACCTCCTTGGAGATGCTTGCTTAAGATGTTAAAGTATAAGTCTCCATGACCAAGATGACTTGAACACCGTAAGTCAAAGGAACATCGCACTTAAGCTGCAGTAAGAACTTCATTGACATATCTACATGTAGATTCCCATATGAAGTCTTACAGCTAGTCACTCTAATGAACTAGTTCCCTTAACTAGCATCCATGTTTATCTCCAGACATCCCAATGTCACCAGCCAGTGAGAATCAGCTGATTAGAGAATAACCCATGCTAGTCTCAACAGAATTGATAGTGTACGTTTTTATCAATTCATCGACTAGGGATAATTTCAATACTTCACAATTGCACATTTAGAGATAATCACTAGTTGTGATCCCATCACAAATTCTCTTATGCTGTGAATTGTATTGCGGACATTCAGTAGATGAGTTTAAGATCTCAATCAAATACACAAACATGTATACTCAAATAGTGAATTATCATTTATTAGAATAAATGTTTACAATCATAAGGCGATTGCCTTAGGACACTTCTCTCATATTACTAACAAAAAGACCTAGTGGGACTAGGCACACCTAGTGGGACTAGGCACACCTAGTGGGACTAGGTGAAATCCTGGTGAGTGAAGCCAAGTCCTAGCTTGGGAAGCTAGGTTGGATGAAACCCTGGTGAGTGAAGCCAGGTCCTAGCTTGGGAAGCTAGGTTGGATGAAACTCTGGTGAGTGAAGCAAGGTCCTAGCTTGGGAAGCTAGATTGGATGAAACCCTGGTGAGTGAAGCCAGGTCCTAGCTTGGGAAGCTAGATTGGATGAAACCCTGGTGAGTGAAGCCAGGTCCTAGCTTGGGAAGCTAGGTTGACTGAAATCTCGGTGAGTGAAGTCGGGTCCTGGTGAGTGAAGCCGGGTGATTGAAATCCTTGTGAGTGAAGCTAGGTTGAAATCCTGGTGAGTGAAGTCGGGTCCTAGTGAGTGAAGCCAGGTGATTGAAATCCTAGTGAGTGAAGCTAGGTTGAAATCCTGTGAGTGAAGCCGGGTCCTGGTGAGTGAAGCTAGGTTGAAATCCTAGTGAGTGAAGCTAGGTTGAAATCCTGGTGAGTGAATCCAGGTGATTGAAATCCTAGTAAGTGAAGCTAGGTTAAAATCCCGGTGAGTGAAGCAGGATCCCGGCGAGTGAAGTCGGGTCCCAGTGAGTGAAGCCGGGTGACCGAAACCCTGGTGAGTGAAGCCAGGTCCTAGTGAGTGAAGCTAGGTTGAATGAAGTCCCGGTGAGTGAAGCTGGGCATGGAGTCTTGGTCCAGGGGACTAAGCACGAGTCAGAGAAGGCTAAGGAGCCCGTTCTCTTGACTTAGGGTTGGATTGGAAGCCTCTGGATCGGTCTGGTGACCGATCAGGGAGATTGGCACGAACTCCTATTGTGGATCGGTCTGGTGACCGATCCAGAAAGGACTGATCGGTCTGGGGACCGATCAGGGAGAGAACAGAAACATTAGTTGGCTTCTGTTTGGCTCCTGATCGGTCTGGTGACCGATCAGGGAGACCTCCTGATCGTTCTGGTGAACGATTAGAGGGATCTCAGAGCCCTTTGGTGAAGAATTATGATCGGTCAGGCTGACCGATCAAACATCGCGAGTTCCTCATTATGACCGATCAGGCTGGAGCCTGATCGGTCAGGGAGTGACCTGATCGGTCGGGTGACCGATCAGTGAGAGTTGGCCTGCGAAGGCTGGGAATCCCAGCACTGCTGTGGATAGGTCCGGTGACCGATCCACGATCTATGATCGGTCAGGGTGATCGATCACAAGGAGTCCGCGATTTCTAGTTTCTCACTGTGGATCGATCAGGCTGGAGCCTGATCGGTCAGGACTATACCTGATCGGTCTGGTGACCGATCAAGGTCCTCTCTGATCGGTCTGGTGACCGATCAGTAGTTGTAACTTTAATTCGAAATCGCTGTCAGACTTCTGATCGTGTCTGCGTTTTCTCTGCTACTTGCTGATATTATGTGATATTGTTTGATATGCATCTGCTAAGCTTCTGTTGTAGTGTGCAGACTTTACAGGGATGATTTAAACAATGAAGGAGGGTCAAAGGGGGACTTTCCATCGAGCAGGTTTGGATGTTTTCTTTTCTCAGGTTTCAACGGCTTCTGAGGCATGGCTGGCGACTGACGGAGGCTCAGCTGAAGAGGTCTTCAGTGGACTGAGTGCTCAGGGAAGTCAGTGGGTTCAGGTTGTGCTCAGGGGATGCTGATGGAGCCTGGTGATGAAGCAGGAGCTTAAGAGGAAGATGAGAAGTAGAGGAGCAAGGAGGAGAACGAATAGCAAAACAAGCAAGTGTGGCTGTGAGTTTCGCTGTTGTTGTTGTGCTCCTTGTGTAGCTTCTCTCTTGAGCTTTCTTGCTACTTTCTTGTGAGAGATTCCTTCTTAGTCTCATGAGCTTATCTTGTATTCTATTGAGACACTTGTGGAGAGGTTTCTCCACCGAGAAGGAGGCGCTGTTTTATCCGGGTCACCAGGGCTTGATCTGCCGACGATCAAGGGATCGCCCACCTCACGGGCATGCCAAGGAGTAGGGGCAAGTTATCCCCGAACCTTGTACATCGCGGTGTTAGTGTTTGTTTGGTTTGCTTTTCTGTCTCTGCTTTGTTCTTTCTTCTGCATTTCTTCCGCTGCTAATCTGATCACGCAGAAGGTTTTCAAAAGAGCAAGAGTTTGTTGTCTGGCTACATTCACCCCCCCCCCCCCTCTATAGCCATCCAAGCACCAACAGGAAGAGCTGAGTGAAGACTCTTGCCGAGGTTGTGCTGGGTTGTGAGTTGTGCTTGTAAACGTTTCTCCTTCGCTTGCTTGTGCTCTGTAAGCTTTCCTTGTCTCTGTGCTTAATTTCTGATACTCTTGAGACTATTTGTGTGGAGAGGTTTCTCTACCGAGAAGGAGACATTTGATATCTGGATTTTCTGGGGCTTGATCTGCCGACGATCAAGGGATCGCCCACCTTACGGGCACGCCAAGGAGTAGGGGCAAGTTATCCCCGAACATTGTACATCCTCGTGTTAGAGTTTGTGATTTGCGTTTTAGTTTTCTGTTAGTTTCTGCTTTGTATTGTTTCCGCTGCTACTGCTAACCCTTGAGTGCAGAAACCTAAAAGAAAGTAAAAGTCTGTGTCTGGCTACATTCATCCCCCCCTCTATAGTCATCCAAGCACCAACACCCTCCTCTTGCCGACTGCATAATCCCCTACAATTTTGACAATATAACATTTTATATCTCCATCATCCCATAAGAAATTAATAAACATTAAATAAAATAAATATTGCTAAAATCAATCATTTAATGTTGATGATCAAATTAAATATTTCTTAACTAAAAAAATATAAAGATGATCCCTTTTATGATTCTTCAAAGTATAATATTCATCAATTATATAATTTGAATCAATATTTAAAGTAAACTCTCGCTCTCTCTCAATGTAGATAGATATTCATAGAATTTGTTAGAAAATTCATTCGCATTCTATTATGAAGAACTATTTTAACATGCTTCATAATTGAAAATGCACAGTTTATAGTTGTCATGGAAAAATACAAAGTTAAAACTAGATGGATCAACTCGTTGATCAAATTATAGTATTGTAAATTTTGTTTTTTAGTTTCAAATAACTCTCGGCATAATTCTAAGATAGTGGACATTTTTTGAAAATTTTGATGACAAATTACATTGAGCTCATAATATAATAGTTGGCACCACAAATTATGCATTTTCCATTTAGTGAAGTCCTTTGGATAATACTTTTCAACGAGAGTATAAATCTTATCAATGTTGAACTATTTAAAATTTTCTTTTGGATCCAAAACAGGGCTAAGCATCTCATCACTAAATTTAGAGTTTAACTCCTCCAACTAGAAATCTATTACAATATTAAATATATCATAATGAAAGTGATGCTCAACTATGTGTTGGTGCTTGGATGGCTATAGAGGGGGGGTGAATATAGCCAGACACAAATTTCTTGCTCTTTTAGGTTTTCTGCACTTAGAGTTAGTCGCAGCGGAAGCAATACAAAAACAGAACCTAGTGATGCAGAAATGAAGAACAAACCAAAGCTCTAACGCGAGGATATACAAGGTTCGGGGATAACTTGCCCCTACTCCTTGGCGTGCCCGTAAGGTGGGCGATCCCTTGATCGTCGGTAGATCAAGCCCTGAAAAATCCGGATATCAAATCCTCCTTCTCGGTGGAGAAACCTCTCCACACAATGTCTCAGCAGATATGAGATAAAAGCACAGAGACAGCAAAAGGAAAGCTTACAGAGCACTTCGGACAGAAGAAACCCAAGAACTCTACACTGAGCTCCACTCAGCACAAACCTCACGCAAGAACTCCCAGCTCTTCGTGTCTGCTCGCTGATGGACTCGCCAAGCTCTTTTCCTCTTCCAAGCGCTCAACTTTTTTTAGTCTCAACGAGTTGCTTCAATGATCAGAATGATGAGTGTTGTCGCAACAAGAGATAGAGAGATCAAAGTTGTAGCCTTAGAAGAGTATGGATCAAAAGTTCTACAGAGGCTTCTTCGCTACCAAGCTCTTAAGCTTCTGCCCACTGATCGCCAGGTCACAGCCACCAGACGCTCCTCTGCAGCACACCAGCTGCTCATCTGCAACTGCCCAACTACCACTGAGCTCTCCTGAATTCTTTGAATCCTCTCCAGTCGAGCCCCAGGTCAGCTCCTCAGCCGTTGCAGCTCGCGCCAGAAGACGTTGTTTCCTGTGAACGGAAAACTGCCAAACCTGATGTAGCAAAAGAACTCAGTTGACCCTCCTTGAGTAATCCTGAGTTACCTGCACACTTAACAGTTGTTTAGCACAGCAAATCAACAGAAGATCAAATATCAGAACATATCAGTAGTGATCAGAAAAGAAACAGAACGCAATCAAAACTCTGACAACGTTTTTGAATTAAAGCTGACAGCTACTGATCGGTCACCAGACCGATCAGAGATGGCCATGATCGGTCACCGGACCGATCAGGGTGATCCCAGACCGATCAGGCTCCAACCTGATCGGTCCCCAGTGAGAAACCTGGGATCGCAAACTCATCTATGATCGGTCACCCTGACCGATCAAGTACTGGGGATCAGTCACCAGACCGATCCAACAGGTGAGGACAGAACCTTCAACTTTTGCAACCCAAACCCACTGATCGGTCACCTGACCGATCAGGTTGTTCCCTGATCAGTCTGGGGACCGATCAGGTCCCTCCCTGACCAATCAGGCTCCAGTCTGATCGGTCCGGGTGAGAAACCTTGCGACAGTTTGATCGGTTACACTGACCGATCACGGGTCTCTGATCGTTCACCAGAACGATCTGAAGCCACACAGAAGCTGAACCAAAAGCTTCTGTTCTCTCCCTGATCTATCACCAGACTGATCAGCCCTTTCTGGATCGGTCACCAAACCGATCCACAACAGAAGTTCGTGTCAACTCCCTGATCGGTCACCAGATCGATCCAGCTTCGAACACAACCACCATAAGTCAAGAGAACAGGCTCCCTAGCCTTCTCTAACTCGTGCTCAGTCCCCCGGACCAAGACTCCGTGCCCAGCTTCACTCACCGGGACTTCACCTAGTCCCACTAGGTATGCCTAGTCCCACTAGATCTTTTCCACTTCACCTAGTCCCACTAGGTGTGTATAGTCCCACTAAGTCTTTTCCACCTAGTCCCACTAGGTCTTTTCCACTTCACCTAGTCCCACTAGGTGTGTCTAGTCCCACTAGGTCTTTTCTCATGCCAGCGTGCGATCTCCCAGATCCACCTGGACTTCACCTAGTCCCACTAGGTGTGCCTAGTCCCACTAGGTCTTTTCCCATGCCAGCGTGCGATCTCTCAGATCCACCTGGACTTAATCCGAATTCACTCAACCAAACTTAAATTGTTGTCAACACCAAAACAGCAATCGGGCCAGACTGCATCAACACTATGATGGAATCCTTTTGTTGGCATGAAGGACTAGAATGATTATAATGAGCACTCATCTTCAGCATATTAACATCCAATTGATGTGCATAAAGATATATAGTTTTATGCATTGTTTGATGCGCATCTACTTATATTTCATGAGTATAACCTAATTTATTGCACCGTATTTCATATGACTTTGCTTTTATACTTTTTTTTGTTCGGAGATCTGCTCCTTGTTTGTTTTGATATATAGGACGTGATTTGGAGTGGAAACGCAGCGGAACCAGAGCAAAATGGAAGCCGGAGCCAAAGTAGCAGCCGGGGTTGTGTGACCTCACACGGCCGTGTGGGCTTGTCCGTGTGTCACACAGCCCAATCATGCCTTCTGGCACGACCCGTGCCATACTCGTCGCAGGCTGCACGACCATGCAACCTCCATCCAGGAACCAGCATCAGCAGGGTCGTGCCTCATGGAACGACTTGTGCCGATTTTGTCGCGACTAGCATGACACAGCCGTGTGATTCCACACGACCGTGCTACCTTCGTCCAACGACAACATGACATGACTGTGTGGATCCACACAGCCTTCCAGACGGCGAAGTAGGGGGAGTGCCCCTTGCTATAATAGGGGGATTTCTCCCCCTTTTGACCTATCTTGGCTTTGGGGCTCCGCCCCTTGGCTTGGGGAAGGGTTCTCTCCCTAGGGGAAACCCTATAGAGGTCATCTTCAAGCATTGCCTTGAAATGGAGGTCAATCCTTTATAAGAGATTAGCTAATAATACTTAATGTATTTCTCTCTATTTTATGTTAGGAAGTGTTTTACATAATCTAGAGTAGTATGACCGGAGGCTCTTAGTGACAAAGAGTTACCTTTAATCGGGCTCTCTAGGTTACCTTCTCTATTTAATGACATTGGATGCCCAAAGGGGAAGCACTCCACTGCACTTCTGTAGGATTCACACCGGTACCTAGTTAAGAATTCTTCAAGCACATAAATATCAAGATTAAGATATGAACAACCTATAGAGCATCAACTAGCATTGTAGTAAAATCGAAGTCCTAGATTCCGCCCATCCAATCTTTCCCCCAAGATCAATTCTTCCTCTCTCTCTCTCTCCTTCCTTCTCTCTCTTTCTTACAAGCTTTCACACAACCTACGATTGTTTAGATAGTTTACCTTATAGACTTGGCTGGTGCTTAATCAACAGTCTCTGTGAATACAATAATATTTTATAATACTTGATGACGTTTTCGTGCACTTACAGATTTAACATCAAGTTTTTTGTGCCGTTGTCAGGGACTGTTCGCATTAATATTAGTCAATAAGCAATTTAGTTATTTTAGACATTTTTTCTTTTTTTATTATAAAATTATATATTTACCTTTTATGTATTGCTCTATCTCTCTCTCTCCTTCTCTCTCTTTCTTACAAGATTTCACACAACCCTATGATCATTTAGATAGCTTAATTTGTAGACTCGACTGGTGCTTAATCAACAGTCCCTTTGGACATGATAATCTTTTATATTACTTGATGACGATTTCGTATACTTGTGGATTCAACATCAAGTTTTTGGCGTTCTTGTCTGGGACTGTTCGTATTAACATTATATATAAATAATTTAGCTAGTTTAGATACATTTTCTTTTTGTTTGTAAAATGTTGTATTTCCCTTTTATGTATAGCTTGCATTTCAATTTTCCTTCTTTCATTCCTACATTTCTTAACTTGCTTTAATTTAAGCATTTTTCCCTATATGATCGAATGAGCTTTGAAATAAGAAATAGGCCTTTGAGTGATTTTCTCAAACCTGTATCTTCAAGATTTATGTCTCCCATTGTGCAACTTAAGATTGAATCCGACAACTTCCAACTTGACTCAGAGCTAATTACTATGATTCAAGGTCACAAGTTTAGAGTAGAAGTTTCAAAAAACCCTTACCTTCACCTGGAAATTTGTCTGGAATACTGCAATATGGAATATTGCAATATGGTGAATTGTGAAGGAGTCTCAGCTTGCATTGTTTGATTGATGGCGTTCCTCTCCAATATCAAAGACAAAGCAAATACTTATCTTTATTCACTCCGCCCTCAGAGCATTATGAGTTGGGAACAATTGGAGCAGAGGTTTCTGAATCATTTTTCCCTTCTGAGTAGGATAGAGTGTGTGAGGGACCTAATCACCAACTTTGCTCAAGAAGAAGAAAAACCAATTTTTGAAGCATGAGATAGATTCAAGGGTTTATGTAGTATCATAGAGAGTGATAGGGGGGAGGGGGGTGAATATCACATTCAAAAAATATTTCAGATTCGTGAAAGTAAATGAGTACGTAGCGAAAAGTAAAGTAAAAAAGCACGGCTAACACCTTTTATTTTTACTTGGTCTGGAGTCTATGACAACACCTACTCCAAGGCCTAGGATCCGTGACAGTTTACTTTGGGCAATTCTATAAGTTGCAAATGAGTATAAGAATGCAATGTTTAAGTACAAGAAAAAGAAAAAGAATACCAACAACTTCAAATGAAATAAAAAAGTAGCACGTCATTGTTAGGGCAGTGTTTCGTTGTCTCTGGATCATTTCAGAGCAACACACGAGGGCACAAAAGTTGTGAAAAAGTTGTTCTGGTCGAAAACCCCTATATAGGGTCATACGGGCGCTTGTGTGCCTATAGGGGCACCCGTGTTGCTGCGATCCAGCCGCGTCCTTATCCCCTGCTTGGTCCAAGCTTTATCCCAACTCAAGCGCTTGACAGCTTCTCGGGCTACTGTGTTGCTGATGTGGAGGCTCCAACCAGTATACGCCAACTCAGCCACGCCTAGGCTGAGTCACGGGTACATGGGCGCTCGAGTCCTCTCAGGTGCCCGAGTTCTCGGGCGCCCGACTCGGGCGCCTGAGTTGTCGTAGGTCTCCAATTCGCTTAGCTGCAACATAGGGTTAGTCTAATAATAATGCAAAGGAAATGCATACAAGACAGTCAGTGTTGTCCGATCCTGACTTTCAGGTTTCAACTGAATCCCTAGGTTGAACTGGTGCCTACTGTATCCTCTTCTGGGAACGTGTCCTCACCTACTCTATGTAGGATCGATCTGGACGCTAGAAGGGGGGTGAATAGCGATTTCGAACTCTTTCTTGAACCTGCGTTGTTAGTAGCACAGCGGAATATACAATAAACAACAAAAACAACGCTAACAACCTGATTTAGTTGGTATCCACCCCGATCGGGTGACTAATCCAACAATCCTTCGGTGGATCACTCCCCGGATAACCTCCGGCTAGAACCGTGTCGCTCCTTGTGGGTGGAGAAACCTCTCCACAATCCTTTGCAAGCTACTGAGCACACAAGACTACTAACTTGCCCTATCCAAGCAAGTTTCGTCAAGAAGCTCAACCACCACGACGTCCTCTTTAAATAGGACTCGGGGCTGATTTCTCGCTACCAGTCGACTGCCCCAAGGGCAGTCGACTGGTGCCAGCCAAATTTGACCGTTGACACTCCCAACGTTCGAATTTGCCAGCTCACCAGCCACCTACCAGTCGACTGCCCCCAGGGCAGTCGACTGGTCCCAGGCTGAGACCTTTCTGTGAGTTCCATCAGTCGACTGCCCCCAGGCCAGTCGACTGGTCTACTCACCCACCTAAGGTCACCCTTCCTGAGTACATTCCACTCCGCACTCAAACCCTAGGATTTCCCGAGTACAATCACACAGCACTCGTACCCTCACGACTCGACTGACTCCTCTTCAGCAGCCTCGACTGTTGCCTTCGCGCCCTCTTCGTCTTCGGCTCCCGTCCCTCAGATGCACGCAAGCCTCCAGCTTGCCTCCATGCCATCCTTCACGCATGCCTCGAAGTCCGTGCCCATCAGCTCATCGTCCCTGCTGTCCAAAGTCCCTCGGATACGCACGCAAGCCTCCAGCTTGCCTCCATGCCATCCTTCACCGTACCAAGGCCGTCCAGTCAAGTCCATATGCGTAACCTGTACAACCTGCACACTCAACATACGCATATCAAATACAAGGGTAAACCTAACTTAAACCCTTTGCCCAAACATCAAAACCCATGGTCACTCCGGACCATCTTAGGGCCGATTGCTCCAACACTCTACTTTGGAGAAGTTACCTGTTGCCAATCTGCACCTCCAGTTGGACTTTTCTCAGCTTTCGAAGTCTCCAGATCTCGCGACGTCCGTACCTCTACCCGTCCCTACTTCTATCTGTTGTCTTCACTTGGCTAAGACTTCTGCCCGATCTTTCAGATCAGGATTTTGGTGCCCAACCCATGGTTAAGTCTTCGTGCTCAATCTTCTGAACCAGGTCTTCGTGTCCAACCCTCGGTCAAGTCTTTATGCCCAACTTTATTCACTAGGTCTTCAGTGCCCAACCTACGGGCAGGTCTTCGTGCCCAGTTTTACTCACCAGGTCTTCAGTGCCTAGTCCTCGACCAGGACTTCATGCCTGATTTTCCAGATCAGGATTTTGGTGCTCAACCCCCGGTCAGGTCTTCGTGCCCAATCTTCCGAATCAGGTCTTCGTGTCCAACCCTCGGTCAAGTCTTTATGCTCAACTTTACTCACCAGGTCTTCGGTGCCCAACCCGTGGGCAGGTCTTTGTGCCCAAATTTACTCACCAGGTCTTCAGTGTCTAGTCCTTGACCAGGACTTCATGCTCAACCCTGCAGATCAAGACTTCATGTCTAGTTACACTAGAAGAAACAAACTAGACTAACAAATAGAAGAAAACAAGCAGTAGCAAATTTAAACAAGAAGGGCCCCAAGGCCCTTGTTCATTACAAACCCTGAACAGGTTAAGCAAAAACAAAGAATTACAATTCACATGAACGGGGGAAAGGTGTCAGCTGCGATGACCTCCTTAACGTGAGTAGCATTCACGCGTTGGCTGGAAGATCTTCAGGGATGTACCCGACCTCTTTCAGCTGTTGCAGAGTGCTCTGGATGCCATACTTGAACATATTGATGGTCTGACGAGTGAGCTACCGATGGAAGGGTTCTGTGCCAAGGTACTCTAGTCAATGTGCCTCTAGCTGAGCTGGTTCCCCCGCCTTGTTGGTGGCCAACTCTATGTTTAGACAGTTGATCTCCACATCTCAATCAGATAGTTCAGTAGCCCAGGCGAGTAGTTGAGCCTTCAGAGCCTGGAGCGCCTCTTATTTGATCGTCAACTCAACCTCTTTATTAGTCAAGGCTAATTAGGTTGAGTGATGGGAAGCAGCTAACTCCTTCAGCTGCTTAGCCAACACTTTGGCTTCCACTATCTTCTTATCTAAGTCTGGGCGAGCGCGGGCTTGACGACTCTGTGCGGACTTCTTTTGGGACTCTAAATTCTTGAGGTGAATATGGCACTAATTGATTATCCGTTGGGCAATCACCAACTTGGTCTTCTCCTCCTTCAACCTCTCAACTGCCTCAGACAGCTGGGTCTTCAGGAGGGCGACCTCCGACCGCAGGAGGTCCATTCCAGCTACACCAGGCGGCAAGGAGGAATGGCTCAGCTCCGTCTCCAATTCTTGGACCCGTCGCTCAGCGTCTCACCGACCCCTGGTGTTGTGAACCAAAGACTGGGCAACTGCCCAACAAGCTACCCAGAACTGAATATAAGAAGGAAATGTTGGGGCATTCTATGGTCCGGAGTGTCCATGTGTTTTGATGTTTGGGCAAAGGTTTTAAGTTAGGTTTACCCATGTGTTTTAATATGTGTATTTAAGTGTGTAGGTCTTGCAGGATACACATGAACTTAGCTGGATGGCTTCGGGTACGGTGAAGGGTGGCATGGAGGCAAGTCATGGGCTTGTGTGCACTCAAGGGACCATGGATAGCAGGGGCGATGAGCTGAGGGACGCGGACTTCGAGACGTACGTGAAGGATGGCATGGAGGCAAGCCATGGGCTTGCGTGCGCATCTGAGGGACGAGGGCTAAAGATGAAGAGGGAGCGAAGGCAACAGATCGAGGCTGCTGGTGAAGAGTCAGCTGAGTTGTGAGGGGTCGAGTGATGAGGGAATGTACTCGGGAAATCCTAGGGGTCAAGTGCTGAGAGAATTGTACTCGGGAAGGAAACCTAGGTAGGACAGTCGACTGGTGATTGGGCAGTTGACTGGTAAACCCCACAGAAACAACAGTCGACTACTATGGGGGTTGTCGACTGGTAGTGGCTGAGAATTCGAACGTTGTGCTTGCAACGGTCGAATTTGAGTGGGGGCAGTCGACTAGTAGCGAGGGTTTCAGCCAAGAGACCTATTTAAAGGGGCTCGGTTTTGGTTGGGAGCTTTGATGAATTTGGCTTTGGTTAAAGGCCAAATAGTAGTCTAAGAGCTTAGAGGTGAAGTTTGGTTTGTGACGAGGTTTCTCCACCCACAAGGAGCTACACGAGCTAGCCGGAGTGCATCCGGGGAGTGATCCACCGAAGGATCAAGGGATCGTCCACCTTACAGACAATCGTGGAGTAGGAGTGTCATCTCCGAACCACGTAAAAGGTTGGTGTTAGCGTTGTTTAGTTTTGTTATTATTGTTTCCGCTTGCGCACGCTAACGATATAGGGAGAGAATCGGAGAAAAGCTATTCACCCCCCCCTCTAGCTTGACGGTCACGATCTAATAAGTGGTATCAGAGCGAGGTTCACTCATCTACGAACTAACCGTCGGGAGAGCAAAAGGGTGCTAGAGGAAGATGGAAACGGAAGGTCCACTTGGATGGGATACTAGGATTCCACCTCCATACGATCGAGATGATTTTGATTATTAGAGGAAGCGGTTGGAGACATGGTTCCAAATGGATTGGGATCATTGGACGATGTTGGAAGTTTCATTTGAAGCTCCAACGGACAAGAAGGGGAAGCGCCTCCGACCTCGGTATTGGACCAAGAGTCAAACGGAAGAAGCGGAGGTGGATAAGGAGGTAACTAGAATTGTATTAAATTTATTACCTTCACATATTATGTCAAATATAGGGAAGTACAAGAATGCATATGAGCTATGGAGGAAGATAATAGCTCTACATGAGAAGTCGACACAAGGACAAGAAAAAGAAGAGTCCAAGGAAAAGGATTAATTGGAAGTTGGGTCAAGTTCAACATCCGAAGAGGAGGAAAGAGTAGAAGCATCTATATCTTCAAGTGAGAAAGAAGAAGAAGAAGTCACCATCTCAAGGATTGAGGGGGAGGAGAGACCCACTTCAATACCGGAGCAAGAAGAAGCTCCTACCTCCACCAAAGCAAAGTCAAAGGACCACATCATATGCTTTGGATGTAACAAAAAGGGGCACTACAAGGACAAGTGTCCACTAGGTAAAAAGGAGGTAAACCCTAAACCCGGGTTCATTCATTTAAAATCTAATGTGGGTTGTAGGGAAAAGAAAGAAAAGAAGCACATTAGGTGCTACACGTGTGGGGAGCTAGGACATTACCACACCAAATGTCCAAGAAAAGGAGAGCTCAAGAAAATGGAGCATTTAAGAAGATGGGAGAAGAATGAGAAGAAAAGGAGCTCATGTCAAGGGGAAGCTTTAAAGGTAAAGGAAAGATAATGTCTTGTTTAAAATTAAATCCAATTTCAAATTCTTATATGCTTGGTAAGAATAATCATGAATTTAGGTGTAATGATAGAAATAGGGTTAACAAGGTAGATCAAAACCCTAAAAAGGTCATGCATCATGATAAATCTAAGACCTTTGGACCTAAGGATCAAGGCAAAAATCCCAAGAAGGGGAGTGATAAGCCCAAAATGACTGTCACGAATGTGGGTCTCAAATTTAGATGTATATGAAATGCTGGAAACCCTTTTTGCTATCAGAAATATGAAAGTGTAGTAAAGGGGTCACAAGTCGTATTTTTTTCGGAGCTAGTTGTCGTGTTTGATTCGAGCTTGGTTTATGTGTCGTTTGTATTTTTGGGTTTCAAACGTGATTGGGGTTTTGGGTTGTTTGCAATTCGAAAATGAAAGTTCAAGGAGAAGAAAAGAAATTCAACTAAATGTACTAAACAAGTAATGGCAACTAAGAAATTCAACCAATAATAAACCGGATCAAACAATTTCCCTTAATCGAATCTGGGAATACAATCTGATATTTAGTGTAAGTCCAATGCAAAGCAAATAAATCCAAAACAATGCCAAGCAATCTAAAACTAATCAACTCAAGGGCACTGCCGAAATCTAATTTGACACTATATTCATGCAACAAAAGGGAAACTCGCATGCAAAGATGGATCAGGGAATTAAGAAACTAACTAGATGCTAAACAAGCTAACTTCAACACCTTCTAACATGTAAATCTCATTCAACTTGATTCCAAAACTGGTTTTTGATACAAAGTGGATAACTGAGCAACTTGATACATAGGAATAGAATCTCTTGTGCTTAAAAATTTCTGCTAAATGCAACACTAGAAGCTATCAACTTTAGAAATGAAACTAGCCCTCATGCTTGAAAAGGTAAGCTATCATTCGGATGAAACTGAAAACTGAAGTTAGAAATTCAGAAATGAGGTGAAGTATAGTGCAGAATAAGAAAATTCAGAAACATTACAGATTTGAAGACAACACTACAAATGCATAACAAACATGCCAAGGCAAACTAGATACGAAAGCATCATTCATTGTTCAAATAAGAAATAGGGAAACTAAGATTACTTGACTCGAAATTCAAAAACTACAGCTGAAAAGAACTCGCAAACTTGAGCTGAAATTGCATGAAAATAAGTTGGCACACAATCTGAAATTGGCACGCCACAACTAAGTTGATACGCAAGCAACAAATTAAGAACTAAACTGAAATTTAACATCAATTAATCACTAACAAGTTCCTAAATTACTTAACTTGAAAATTAAAACCTAATTAAGCTAAACGATTCAGGAATCAAACTTGAACAGCTGCTAGAAAAAATTTCAGAAACAGAGTTGCGGCAGAATTGAAAATTACAGCTAATAACACAATGAAATTTAACTAGCTAAGCTACTCCTCAACCCTTCTCCAACTCAAGAGCTCCTTGGTCGTCAATCAAGGGAGAACCTCGGACCCGCAAGCTCTGCAAATCAGTGGAAGAACTGTATCTGCTACTAAATCAGTTCAGACCCTGCTCAAGCCGAAATTTGCTTCCGAATTCTTCAAACTCGCTGTGGTGGCTTGCGATTGTGATTAAGGAATGATCTGCACCATCCAAGGAACCCCTCTGGACAGCTAGGATGCAGTGGCGATGGTGCACAGCTGAGCTCGCTGAAATCGGATACCCAAACTGCTGAAACCTCACGCAGCCTTGGTATTGAGCAAAAATCCAATCTGAAACCTCACAGAGACTCTCTTCACTGACCTAGCCCTTGCTTTGATGAAGGATTGAGTGATCACGCCTTCGATTGGATGAAAAAAAACTGAAGAACACGATGAAGAACTGAAGAAACTACTATTGCGGCGAAGACGCGATGAAGGGAAGAAGCTGCGCAAAATTTGATTAAATACATAAGCATTGGACGGCCCAGATTTCTCCACATCAATCCAACGGCTGATCTTGCTCTGATTTGAGCCAAACTTTGAGGATGTTGATCAGGGGTCAGGATCTGCCTTGTGGTAGGTCGGATCCTCCAGATTTGCAACGGATGGTCCAGATCAACTTAGTCTTTGAATGGACGATCTAGAGCCCTCCGAGCTTGATCCAACGTTAATTAGCTTTGATTGGATGAAACCTTCAGATCCTGATCATAGTGCTTGATCAACCCTAACCTAGCTCGGATTGCTTCAGATGGTCCCGGATGGCTCAGATCTAGCCGCTTTTGAATCGAACGGCCGGATTAATCGTAAGCTTGATAATTCGATCCGGTTCACTTCCGACTCAAGTTTGACCCAATATGCTCTAGGTCCAGGATCCTTTCATGCCTATAAAAATATATCAGAAAATTAGTGGCCAAATAATCCAAAAATGTGTAAATTTGCAATTAAGTCCAAAATAAGAGGAAATCCTAAAACCTAGGGCAATTTCACAATTAGGCAATAACAACATAGGTCAAACATGGATTTTAGCAACTCAAATGATCAATAAAATGGTATCTATCAGGCCCACGGTCGTTGACCGTTTACTGCGGGCAATTCTATATGTGCGCAAAACCAGTTTACAAAATGTATTACAAGAAATGGTACAGTAAACTTAAAGTAGCTCTTCATTACCGATGTCCGGTATAGATTATATTTTCGGAGCAGAGGGACATCGTCGGCACTTGTATCTCGAGTCGGGAGGTTTTCGGAGCAGAGCGTGGGAGCAGAAGAGCGTGAATGCGTTGGAAGAATTGATCTACAAAGCCTTGGGGTCGAGGGCCCTTTTATAGCCCCTGGGGGCGCCCGGAACGTCGGGGGCGCCCCCCCACGTGTCAGCTGATCTGAGTTCCTCTCGGTCAGCTCTGATCCCTTCAAACTCGGGATCAGGCTTTGACGGGGGCGCCCGGGACGCTGGGGGCGCCCGGGTTGACCGGGTCAACTCTTATCCATTGGCTTCGCTGGCTTCTGCTTCGTTAGCTTGATCTGGGGGCGCTCGGACCATCCGGGGTGCCCGGGAGCATGGGGGCGCCCGGGAGCACGGGGGCGCCCCGCCCATGAGCTGTCGAAGCACTTCTTTTGCTTCATCTGTTTTGTATTTACCTTGGGGGCGCCCGGGACACTCCGGGCGCCCTACTCAGCTACTGCCTCACTCCTTTGAGGCTCTCTAAGCTGCAGACACTCGTTCCTTCGGTCCTGCATTCAGGGTTAGTCCAAAACAACATAAAGCAATAATATGTTAGTTTTATACAGCCTTAGTTGTCTTAGTTCTGACTTTGGGTCTCCAAAATGGAGCCCTAGGTCGAACCGACGCCTACTGTTCCCTCGACGGGGAACGCGTCCTCACCTACTCCTCTCGGGAGAATTTACCTGATGCCAACCGGCTCCTCCGGTTGGACTTTTGCTCAGCTGTCCTTCGCCAGGTGCCTAGCTGTCCTTCGCCAGGTCTTCAGTACCAAGCTATCTTTCGCCTGGTGCCTAGCAGTCCTTCGCCAGGTCTTTATATCCTGGCATTCCTTCGCCAGGTGCCTAGCAGTCCTTTGCTAGGGCTTTGTATCCTGGCATTCCTTCGCCAGGTGCCTAATTATCTTTCGCCTGGTGCCTAGCAGTCCTTCGCCAGGTCTTTATATCCTGGCATTCCTTCGCCAGGTGCCTAGCAGTCCTTTGCTAGGGCTTTGTATCCTGGCATTCCTTCGCCAGGTGCCTAATAGTCCTTCGCTAGGGCTTTGTATCATGGCATTCCTTCGCCAGGTGCCTAGCAGTCCTTCGCTAGGACTTGGTATCCTGGCATTCCTTCGCCAGGTGTCTAGCAGTCCTTCGCTAGGACTTTTCCTGCACACTTGAGTAACATGTTAGATAAACATTATACCTTAACTTTTGAACCCTTTTGTCATAATCAAAACACAGGTTCGACTTGGGTGCTTTCTGCACCAACAATCTCCCCCTTTTTGATTTATGGCAACCCTGGTTCAAAATGTTAAGTTAATCAAAAAAATAAAATTTTGTTTCCTCCCCCTGGAAGGAATCTCCCCCTAGATTTTTCAAAAATTCGTGGGGTTTTTGACTAAAGTTGGATTTACTTAGAATAATTTTCAGCAGAAACTTTTAAAGAAATATTTTCTAAAATAATTTTTGTTGTGCACTTTGGAAAGTTTATATTTATAGGAAAACTACTTAGACAACTTAAATTAGGAAAACTTACATTTTAAGTACTTAGTGAAATTTTGAAAACTTACATTTTAAGTACTTAGGAAAATTTTAAAAATATCAGTTTTAAGTATTTAGTAAAAAAAACTTTAGTTTTAAGTACTTAGTAAAATTTCAAAAACTTCAGTTTTAAGTACTTAGTAGAATTTCAAAAACTTCAGTTTTAAGTACTAAATAAAATTTCAAAAGCTTCAGTTTTAAGTGCTTAGAAAGTTTTTGAAAACTTGAGTTTAAAGTACTTAGAAAGTTTTTGAAAACATGAGTTTGAAGTACTTAGAAAATTTTTGAAAATTTAAGTTTGAAGTACTTAGAAAATTTTTGAAAATTTAAGTTGGAAGTACTTAGAAATTTTTTGAAAATTTAAGTTTGAAGTACTTAGAAAAATTTTGAAAATTTATGTTTGAAGTACTTAGAAAAATTTAGTACTTTTGAAAATGAATTAACTACTTTTTGAATAAAGGATAGAGTTTGAAATTTTGGATTTTGAAAAAAATTTTAAACTCTCTCCTTTCCTATCTCTCCCCCTTTGCCATATATCAAAAACAAAGTAGTATAGCAGAAAAAAGGATAATTAAATTGCATAAAAGCAAATAATAAATTGCATAATTTGCTGTACTGAATCAATTCAGGATATTAACTAAACCAAATCAGTTTCAATTATCTCTTTTAGGTTCCTGTCTAACCCATTTAGCTACTTACTAACTGTTATAAATAGTAGTTTTCACTAGGGTTAGTCAAGTTAAGTGTTCTGTTCAAGTTAGATTTTCTAAACTTGACACTTAACTTGATTACTGTATAAGTTGTATTTAGTATCCCAATTACTGCAGATGCACTGACTTAAAGCATCTTGAATTAAGGCAAAGACCTAAGCATCTCAACCCATTCTAGGTTATCAATCAAAAGTACCCTAAGGTGCTTGTGAGATGCTGGCTTCTAAATCTATAGGTGCATGCAGTTCTAGGGTTAGGGCCTAGGCTAAGTCCATTTATGAAAAAGCCCTAGTTTTGAAGGGGGTAGTTTTTTAAAATAAAACTAAGTCGAAATTTTTTTTAAAACTTTTCAAAACTAAGTAAAAGCTGATTTTGAAAGCATTTTAAAAACTACTTTTAAAAATTGATTTTGAAATGAGTAAAGTAGTAAACTAGACCTATTCTACCAAACATAATCCTAACTGCTGATCAAATAGTAGAGAAAAACAAGTACTCATCTCCATAAGTCAGCTGGTCAACAGAGAGACTCAGCACAGTCATACAAGTCAAACATGAATCAACCCTACTGAGTAGGGGCAGTCAGATAGTCACTAGTACAATGCTAATCAACTCTAGGAGGAGGGACCAGGATGATCAGAAGAGCCTGGCTACCAAGATCGAAACATCGCCATCATCTCGTGATATTGTGTGTCTCTGGTCTCCCTCTCAGCTCTAAGCGCACTCATATAGTCAGTGTAATAGCCTAGATTTGTCTCCATATCTTCAGCATGATTTGCCTCCACTTCCTCTCGGAGGCTCTGGACCTGTGTCTCCAGCTGTGTCACTCTCTCGTAGAGTGTCGGTGGAGGGGGCTCGTCTATGTGTGCTCGAGCCTCTGCTGCCAAATCGGCGACATCGACTTCAACCTCCTCGTCTGAGTCGATCTGAGCTCCGGCTCGCTGTCGTCTCCAAGTCAAAACCCCGGTGGCCGATACCTCTATACCAGCTAAAGAGAAGTTCCTAAACCCTATCTCGTCAAAATCGATCATCGCGGTTATTTCACCTACGGTAATGTCACGACCGTGGTGATGAAGGATGGAGGTGATGATGTGGCAGAAGGGGGTGCGTACCCGACCCTGAGTCGTGACACTGANGGGTGTTTTGTTGTGTCGCTTGTTAATCAGGACCCTATTTTGGATGTAGCAAGCCGTGCTAATTGCTTCTGCCCAATATTGGTTGGCTAGGTTGAATTCGTTGAGCATAGCCCTAGCGGCTTCCTGTAGTATTCTATTTCTCCTTTTGACTATCCCATTTTGTTGGGGGGTTCTAGGACATGAAAATTCATGTATATACCCATTTACCTTACAGAATTCCTCGAACCGTTGATTTTCAAACTCTCCCCCGTGGTCACTCCTAAGTCTTTTGATTTTAGTATCGTTTTGATTTTCAATTAACTTACAGAATTCATTAATAGGTTTAGGGTTTCATCTTTGGTTTTTAGAAACCTGACCCAGGTAAACCTAGAGTAATCATCAACTATTACTAAGCAGTATCGGTTCCCGCTTAGTGACTTGGCTCCATGTGAATCAAATAGGTCAAGGTGCAAGAGCGCAAGTGTGGTTTGAGTTAGATCAGATTGAATTAGTTTGTGATTAGACCTGGTTTGTTTGCCGTGATTACATGATTCACATATTAAGTTTTCATGATTTTTAATTTTGGGAATACCTTTAATTAGGCCAAGTTGGGTGATTTTTGAAATAATTCTTAGGTTAGTGTGACCTAGTCTCCTATACTAGAGGTTTGATTGTTCTAACTGAGTTAACATGCATTTAGGTACTAGGGGAAGGTTTATAGTGTAAACATTATTTTTCCTAGTGCCCTTAAGCATGATTTCTGAGTCTTACAAGTTTCTAATCAGGCAGTTAGAATTGTTGAAGGTAACTATATAACCAGAATCACATAACTGACTTATGCTAAGTAGGTTAAATTTGAAATTTTCAACCAAAAGGACTTTTTTAATAACAAAGTCAGATTTAAGTTCAATATTACCTGACCCAATTACCTTGAGTGTAGCATTGTTGCCAAATGCCACTGAGCCTAGGTTCTTGAACTTGAGTTTGGTGAATTTCAATTTGTCTCCAGTCATATGTCTGGATCAACCGTTATCCAACATCCATTGGTCCAAATCTTTATGTTCCTACACATAAAGAGTTTTATTGATTTGGATCCAATTAGAGTCAGGAATAGCCTAAATTGATTTTCACAGCCTAGTATGTCTCACCCAAATCTAGGGTTATCAATCACGTTAGCCTTACAGGTTTTGTGAGACAGGTTTTGCTAAAAGGAATTTTTAAGAAAAATATGATTTATTTTAAAAATCTTAAGTTAATTTTGAAAACAATTGAATTTATTTTGAAAAGAATATCTACAACTAACTGAAGGTTTGTGTTAGATTCGAATTTGACAGAGACTAGTTTGAATTTGGATTTCAAAGATTGGCTTCCAAGTCTTGGCGAGGCACTAGGCCTTCTTTGGCCGTAGCCTTATTGGATCATCAACCCTTTCCTTGACAAAGTCTTTCAGTGAAATTTCATTTTCAAAATTAATCTTTGACAAATTCTGGTCTAACTAGTTTGGGTCTTGGATCGGTAGCTTCGGCTAGTTTCACCAGTCTAAAGAGACCAAGTAGAGAATACTTGACCTTATTAGAATTGGTTTCCCTAACGTACTATCATCTCACCTCCACCCAATACTATGTTGTCAAATTTCAGTTAAGTTAGTTCAGTCCTTAAACTAATCATTCCTAAATCTAAGCATGGTAAATTGCGGGAATTAAGTAGACAATCAAACAAGCAAATTGAAAGAAACATTTTTATCTAACAATAAATATTGTTTTTAATTTGGCTCCCCCTGGACTAAAGCCACGATAATGGTTTGGCAAGATGTGAATCTTGTCCTTGGGGATCCAATATTGATTTGATCCAGTTTGTTTGTTCAGGCATAGTTTGGGTACCCATGCCTGAACTTTAGGTCTGGACTGGTTCAGTACAGCAAAGTAGGATCTTTGTCTAGATTTGGTTCTATAGCCTAGTCCGGATCGATTTAGAACCGATTTCTGTTTTCCAAGAATCATGTCAAGACCCTTGGAACCAGAAGTGAATCGTTCTAAAGCTAATCTAAGGTCCTTAACCTGAGTTCTCAGGGAGGAGTTCTCCTTCTCAAGTTTTTCAACTTGATTAGAGGTTCCTTCTTGAACCTTCTCGGTTAAGGATCTAGAGTCAGCTCCCTCTTTCAGGAGTTTTACTTCCTATCGGAGGGATTCGACTCGGAGTTTAGCTTTCGCCAAATCTCGAGAAAGATAAGAAATTAACTCATTTAATTGACTTCTAGAAAAACCACTTACCTTGATTTCGCCGTCGTCTGAAAATGTTAGTCTGCCGTTGTCATGTTCCGATTCTGACTCGATCTCGATTTCTTCTGAGGCGGTTAGTGCGAGCAGGTTCGACTGTGGGACCTCTTCTTCTTCAGAGGAGGAGGACTGATGGACCCAATTTAGCTAATTAAAGTTGTCACGAATGTAGATCCATCAGAATTTAGATATTTATAAATGTGCTGGAAACCCTTTTTGCAATCAAAGAAGAAAAGCGTAGTAAAGGGGCCACAGGTCGTATTTTTCCAAGGGCTAGTTCAAGTTGTGTGATTCAAGCTTGCATCTATGTGTCGTTATTTTTTTGGGTTTCAAATAAAACTGGGGTTTGGTTTGCAATGAGGAAATGAAAACACAATGAAAAGAAAGAAAACTTAACTAGGCAAGTTTAAGCTAAGAATGGCAATTGATGAGCTTAACAATCGAACAACTAACTCAAACCAATGAAACTTGACTGAATTTGGAAAACAATCATGAATTCAAATTGCAAGAGTACATTATGGATTTTATTGAACTTAAGGTACTACCACTCAAAACCGAAACCTAATTTGATACAATTGAAGCTATGAAACTTGATACACAAGGGATACGAGAACTATGTGCCAAAATTTGAGATTTACTGCAAAAATTGTAGCTGATCAACTCAGCTTGGGAAGCTAGGCTATCAGGGATCTAAGTCACCGTATTTAAGGAAGAAACTTCAAAAATGAAGTGCAAAACAAGTAGAAATAGGAAAATGCAGAAAACTTACAAATTTGCAAAAAAACACTACAAATGCATAACAAACTTAACAAAGGAAGCTAGATATAAATGCATCATCCATTGTGCAGACAAGAAATAGAGGAACTAAGGTCTACTTGACTCGAAATTCAGAAGCTACAACTGAAAAGGAACAGAAATTGGCACTGAACAGTTGCAGAAAGGAAAAGAAACTGATCACAAGGACATGAAATTGTAAATTGATAGAATTGCTAACTGGAATGTCAATCTAAGAGTAAATGTACTTGATCACTTAACTAACCATCTATCTAATTCAAATGCAGTTTTACTAACAAAGGAATGCGGAAGTTATACAAAAGCACTAAATAAACTGATTAGAATACTGAAACTATAAGTGGCACGCAGAAAACAGGTTGATACACTGATAATAGGATTGAATCGCAAACTGTAAACTAAGAATTCATTGAAATTGAATACAATGGATCACTGAACAAGTTCACTAACTAATCTACTTGCAATATAGAACCTAATTAAAGCTGGAGAAATTCAGAAACGAAAATGAAATAGCTGATACAAAACAGAACAAGAACAACTTTGCAGAAACTGAAATTACAGCTATGAAAACAAAAGAAATGCGATTAAAACTAAGTCTCGACCATTCCTTGTATCAAGACCACCTTGTTCGTCACGCAAAGGCAAGCCAAGAACCCCTTAAACTCGCAAATCTCTGGAAATTGAACTCCAATGTCAGATCTGCTCAAAACTGAACACAGCTGGAAAATTCCAATTCAACTCTTAGATCTCGATGTGGAAAAATGCGGTGATGATTTGGAAGTCATCTGAACTCATCCTAGAACCCCTACAGATGGTTCAGATGGAAAGAAATGGACGCGGTTGAGATCCAAGAGCTTAAATCGCAGCTCTGCCGAATCCCTCGCACAGCTCTGCATCCGGCACAATTCCGAGCTAAATCGCCACTGAAACACTCTTCTAAAGATCCAAGTCTTGCTCCAAGGTGCTTATCGAGTTGGTCACGTCTCTGATGAAGAAAATTTGAAGGAAAAAGATGAACAAACGAGAAAACGAGAAGGAGATTGCTGAAGCTCGGCGAGATTGCGACAGAGCAAAAATGAGATCTGATTTCGGTTAAGTAGTTAAACAGTGGACGGCTGAGATTGATTCCGCTTCATCCAACGGTGGATCCTTGTCCGATTTGATTCAAAATTTCCAGATCTCGATTAGAGGTCAGGATCATCCTCGTGGTAGCTCGGATCTGCCAGATCTCCAACGGATGGTTCAGATCACCCTAATATTTGAATGGATGGTCTAGATCACTCTGATCATGATCCAACGGCTAGATGATCTCCGATTGAGCTGAAACCTTCAGATCTTGATCTGATCGCTTGATTATCCTTAACCCCAGCTCGGATTGATCAAAAGTTCTCAGATGGTCTAGATCTAACCATTCTTGCATCGGACGGTCCAAATGAGTCGACGCTTGATTACTTGATCTAGTCCATTTTTGACTCAACATTTGACCCAACCTGACCTAGGTCCATGATCCCTTCAATCCTACAAGAGTAGATCAAAAATTTAGTGACAAAACAACTCGAAAATATCAAAATTTGCAATTAAGTCCAAAAAGAGTATAAATCCTAGAACCTAGAGTAAATCCACAATTATACAAGTAAAATATGGGTCAAATACGGATTTAAGCATATAAAATGATCAACAAAATGACACTTATCAAGGACTCATCCCACGTTGCCTGAAGTGTCTTTTTCCTTCTATTCTTCTTGGTCTCCTTTAGGTTCAGACACTCCGTCTTGTAGTGACCCTTCTTCTTGCACTCGTAGCAGGTCACGTTGGGCTTGTTCTTTTCATTTGCGGGTTCAGCTGGTTCATCCTTTCTTCGGCTGACTTTCCGTCTGTTGGTTTGGTTTTTTAATTCCTTGTAGTAGTTTCAGGCCAGTCGGACCAGCTTTGGTCGATCTCCTTCGTCTTCTGAGTCTGAGTCTGAATCAGACTCGGGTACAGGTTGAGGTTTCTTCTTGGATACTTTTCCAGCTTTACCTGCAATAAAGGCAATACCTTTCTCGGCCAGATTGCAGTTAGTATGTTCATGTAATTCTAATTCAGAGAACAATTCATCTAATTTAATTTTTGAAAGGTCCCTTGAAACCTTGTATGCATCTACCATAGATGCCCACAAGGTATTTCTCGGGAAATCATTTAAAGCGTACCTTATGAGGTCACGGTTGTCTACCTTGTGACCGATGGTGTGTAGTCCGTTCATTAATTCCTGAATTCGGGGGTGGAGTTGAGCTGCTGTTTCGTTGTCGTTCATCTTGATCATGTACAGCTTGTTCAGGAGGAGATCTCTCTTGCTGATCTGAGTGTCTGAAGTTCCTTCGTGCAGCTCGATCAGTTTCCCCCACAGCTCCTTGGCACTGTTGAATGGACCCACCCAGTTCAGCTCCTCTTTTGTTAAGCCGCATTGGAGGGTCTGGGTCGCCTTTGCATCAGCTTCAATCTTCCGTTTCAGAGCGGTGTCCCACTCTGTGTAGGTCTGAGGTACTCCTTCAGCATTCTTTGGAATCTCCAGTCCGGACTGGATGATTATCCACATGTCCACCTGAGTTTTCGGGTGGACCTCCATTCTGCTCTTCCAGTAGGAGAAGTCCTCCCCACTGAAGAGAGGTGGTCTTGCGGTGCTGAAGCCTTCTTGCATGGCCATTTTATCTGAAAATTAAACTAAAAGGAAAGAAATGTCCCAAGACTTGGTCTTGGATTAGTAGTGCGGGATAAAGAGAAAAATATTTGTCGAGGGGTGTTGCACCAACCTCGATTAATGAGAAGAATTTCGAACGAAAAATTATTAAAAAAAATTTCGTAAAAATCCGAAAAATTCTCAAACTGGTGGTTGCACCAAATTTGAGCTTCCCCGCTCTGATACCACTTGTTGGATCGAGAGAAACGATAGGGGGGGGTGAATATCGTTAATCGTTTTCGGATTAAAAATAAGAGCATACGCAGCGGAAAATTAAATCACAACACAAAGACGCAAGCAGTTTTACTTGGTTCGGAGTCGCGGTCGGCTCCGACTCCAAGGCCCACGGTCATTGACCGTTTACTGCGGGCAATTCTATATGTGCGCAAAACCAGTTTACAAAATGTATTACAGGAAATGGTACAGTAAACTTAAAAGTGGCTCTTCGTTACCGACGTCCAGTGTAGATTGTATTTTCTGAGCAGAGGGACGTCGTCGACGCTTGTATCTCGAGTCGGGAGGTTTCCGGGGCAGAGCGCGGGAGTAGAAGAGCGTGAATGCGTTGGAAGAATTGATTCTACAAAGCCTTGGGGTCGAGGGCCCATTTATAGCCCCTGGGGGCGCCCGGAACGTCGGGGGCGCCCCCACGTGTCAGCTGATCCGAGTTCCTCTCGTTCAGCTCTGATCCCTTCAAACACGGGATCAGGCATTGACGGGGGCGCCCGGGACACTAGGGGCGCCCGGGTTGACCGGGTCAACTCTTATCCGTTGGCTTCACTGGCTTCCGCTTCGTTAGCTTGATCTGGGGGCGCCCGGACCATCCGGGGCGCCCGAACCATCCGGGGCGCCCGGGAGCACGGGGGCGCCCCGCCCATGAGCTATCGAAGCATTCACTTGCTCTACTTCTTTTGTATTGATCTTGGGGGCGCCCGGGAGCACGGGGGCGCCCCGCCCATGAGCTGTCGAAGCATTCACTTGCTCTACTTCTTTTGTATTGACCTTGGGGGTGCCCGGGACACTCCGGGCGCCCTACTCAGCTTCTGCCTCACTCCTTTGAGGCTCTCTGAGTTGCAGACACTCGTTCCTTCGGTCCTGCATCCAGGGTTAGTCCAAAATAACATAGAGCAATAATATATTAGTTTTATACAGCCTTAGCTGTCTTGGTTCTGAATTTGGGTCTCCAAAATGGAACCCTAGGTCGAACCGACACCTACTGTTCCCTCGACGGGGAACGCGTCCTCACCTACTCCTCTCAGGAGAATTTACCTGATGCCAACCTGCTCCTCCGGTTGGACTTTTGCCCAGCAGTCCTTCGCCAGGTGCCTAGCGGTCCTTCGCCAGGTCTTCAGTACCAAGCTGTCCTTCGCCTGGTGCCTAGCAGTCCTTCGCTAGGTCTTTGTATCCTGGCATTCCTTCGCCAGATGCCTAGCAGTCCATTGCTAGGGCTTTGTATCCTTGCATTCCTTCGCCAGGTGCCTAGCAGTCCTTTGCTAGGGCTTTGTATCCTGGCATTCCTTCGCCAGGTGTCTAGCTGTCCTTCGCTAGGACTTTGTATCCTGGCATTCCTTCGCCAGGTGCCTAGCAGTCCTTCGCTAGGACTTTTCCTGCACACTTGAGTAATAGGTTAGATAAACTTTATATCTTAACTTTTGAACCCTTTTGCCATTATCAAAACACAGGTTCGACTTGGGTGCTTTCTGCACCAACAGAAACCCCATTCAAAAGTTATGTTAAAATAGCATTTTAACAAGTTTCAAAATAGCAAGCAAATTTAAAACATCCTTCAATATTTTTAAAGGTATGAAAAAGCTTTGCAATACAAATTAAATTCAATTTCAAAGTGTTAAAATACTTTTAAACAATTTCCAAAGTAGTAAACAGATTTGAAAGTATCATTCAATATTTTTCAAATTAAGAAAAATTTTGCAACACAAGTTAAGTTCAATTTCAAAGTGTTAAAAAAACTTATAATATTTATTTTTAAAGAGTTTTGAAAATTTAGAGAATTTTATTTTAAGTACTTTGAAAATACATGAAGCTCCTTCTTGATATGTTACTTTCCCCCTGAAGCCTTTGAAAGTATGCATTTTCAAAAAGTTTTGAAATTTCAGATAATTTTAAAAAATACTTTGAACAATCTTTGTAAATGTTTGAACAAGAATTTTGAAAATATTTGAAAAGACAATACTTTTTTGAAAACAATACTTTTAAAAAATAAGACAATACTTTTGAACTTGAAAAAGCAACTTTGAAAATATTTGAACTTGAAAAGCTACTCTGAAAATAAATTTTTTAACATTTTCTCTCTCCCCTTTTGACATATATCAAAAATATTTAGTTAAAGGGAGAAAAAAAATTAAAGTAGTAAGTATGAATATTTCAAAAGCCAACAAAAAAACAGATTTTGTTAAGCAAAAATTGAAGAAATTTTTGAAAATATTAAGTCTAATAAATATTATTCTTTAGGAATCAGAGTCTAGACTGAATTTAGAGAAAAATATTTTTTTAAAAAAAAATTAGGTGAAGCAAGTAAATTATGCTAAGTAAGAATTATGCCAAAAAAGGTAATTTAATAATTAAAGCAAGATGAGTTAAATTAAAAAACCAATTTTATTCATCCATTTGAGTTCAAACGTGATAAGACTAAAGGAAATTTTGAAATAATAATTTTAGTTTGAGCAATCAATTAAGTTAACAATGATTTAAAAAATTAATTAAGTTTGAATTTGAAAAATTGACTTAAGTTTGAATTTTGAAAAGTTAAATTTGAATTCTGAAATATTAAATTAATTTTGAAAAGTTCAATTAAGTTTAAATTTTGATTTTGAAAAATTAAGTTAAGTTTGAATTTTGAAAAGTTAAGTTTGAATTAAATTCAGTTGATTAAGTTAAATTTTGAAAAATTAATTAAGTTAATTTTAAAAACTTAGGTCAGATTTTGAAAAATTAATTTTGATTTTGAAAAATTAAGTTAAGTTTGAATTTTGCAAGATTAATATTTTATTTTGAAAATTAAGTAAATTTGAATTAAAAAAAAATTAAATTAAATTTTAATTTTTAAAAAATAAATTAAATTTAAATTTTTAAAAAATTAAATTAAAATTAAATTATAAAAAAGAAATTATGTTTGAATTACATTAAGAATTTTAAGTTAGAATTTTAATAAGTGTAAAATTTTGATTAGGTTAATAAATTAAAAGTGAAATTAATTAGGTTTATTGAGTCTGTTAGGTTGGATTAATCCTTTTAGGTGCTAGATATATCATCTAATTTTTAGTGATAAAATAGAAAAACCTAATTTGTTTTGTGAGATGTGTTAAATTTTATCTTTTAAATTTAAGTGAAATATATGATTTGATTGAACCTTATGTTTGATTTAAGTTTAACAAGTAGTACTTTAAAAATACATTTCAATGATCGGCTTCTAGGTGTTGGTGAGGCACAGGGGCCTTCTTGAGTATCAGAACAATGACCCTTTCCTAGGAAAAGCCTTTTAAAAAATTATATTTTTAATTTACTCTTTGAGAAACCCTGATCTAACTATTCGAGGATGTGGCGAGGTAGCTTTGGTTAGTTCCACCGAGATAAAAAGATCAAATAGGGTACTCCTTACCCTACCTGACTCCTTAGATAGGCTTTCCTAATGTACTATTAGCTTGCCCCACCCTAATACTAGGTTGTATAATTTTCAATCAAATCTAGTCCTTAACTAACCATTTCTAGTCCTAAGCATGGTAATTTGCAAAAAATAAATAAATAAGCAATCAAACAATTGGACAAACATGCAAAAGTTAATCTAATAATAGAAATTGCCTTTCAATTGGCTCCTCCTGGATTAAAGCCTCGATACGGTCTATCTAGGTAATGAATTTGATCCTTGGGGATCCAATAGTGGTTTGGTTCAGTTTGATTAGTCAAGTTCAGTTTTGAGACTCATGCTTGGACTCGGGTGCTTGTGCGGTTCACAATTGAATAGTACGATCTATATCGTGAGTTAGTTTTAAATCCGAGTCCAGATTGCTTAAAAATGACTTTTTTTATTTTCCAAGAATCATATTGAGATCCTTAGAACTCAATGTAAACCATTCTAAGGTTACTCTGAGTTCCTGACTTGAGTTTTCAAAGAGGAATTCTCTTCCTCAAGTTGTTGGACTTAAGTTGAGGTTCCACCCTGAATTGTCTCAGTTCTAAGAATTATATTGAGATTTTTGGAACCCAATGTAAACCGTTCTAAGGTTACTCTGAGTCCTCGACTTGAGTTTTCAGAGAGTAATTCTCTTCCTCAAGTTGTTGGACTTGAGTTGAGGTTCCACCCTAAATTGTCTCAGTCAATGAACTCTTGTTAGCCTCCCCTTAAGAGCTTTGATCTCCTTTTGGAGGGACTTGACCCGACTGTTAGACTTAGCCACATGCGAGATAGGTAGGAGATAAGATCGCATAGTTCATTTTCAGAATAGCCACTTACAATGAGTTTTCTCTTTTTGGAGATGGATATTGATCCGTGGCTTTTTCTCGACTCGACTTCCGACTCGATCTTGGACTTGGTGTTGGATTCATTCTTGGTAACGTGTGCTTGTACTGGTAGTTCCACAAAGCCTGATTGAGTTTGTTTTTCTTCGTCTGACTCTTCCGATGATTCAGACCATGTTGCTTTCAGGGCTTCCTTTTTCTTTGTTTCTTGGTTTCTTTTGTGTTTGGGCACTCTGATTGGATCATCCTCTTTTTCTTTAGCATTTTTTGAACCAGGTTGACTACTTTGGAGATGATCTCTTTGTCATCTTCTGAATCTGATTCGTCTTCATATTTAGATTCAGGTTGATACCTGGGCTTTGACTTCTTGTTTGTAAGTCTTCCTGCAAGTAATGCAAGATCTTTCTCAGGCAGAGAAGTATTTGTCTACTCATGAAGTTCAAACTCGAAAAATAATTCATTCAATTTAACCTTTGAGAGATCCCTTGAAACTTTGTATGCATCTACCATAGATGCCCACAGAGTATTTTTTGGGAATGCTTTCAAAGTGTACCTAATTATGTCGCGGTTTTCAACTTACTGTCCAATCGCATGTAGTCTATTGAGGATGTCTTGAATTCTGGCATGAAGTTGACTTGTTGATTATCCTTTTGCATTTTGATATTATATAGTTTATTAAAATACAAATCACGTTTATGTTCCTTTATTTCGGAGATACCTTCGTTAGCTTGATCAATTACTCCCAAAGGTCTTTTGCACTTATGAACGGTCTGAATCGGTTTAGCTCCTTTTTGCTTTAGGGCACATTGTAATATTTGTGTAGCTTTAGCATCAGCCTTAATCCTTTTCATTAGGGTTGCATCCCAGAGTTCGCATCCTAATGGTTCTCCATTTAGGTTGAAAGGTAGTGTGAAACCCGTCTGGAGGATCACCCACATTTGAACTTGAGTCTTTAGGTGAATTTCTATCTGACTTTTCTAGTAGCTGAAGTTCTCGCCGAAGAAAAGAGGAGGGTGGACGGTACTGTAGCCTTCTTGTTGAGCCATTGACAAATCTTGCACGTGAATAAACAAAAAGAATGTACCAAGACTAGGTCTTGGATTATTAGTGCGGGAGGAAAAAATCACTCAAATAGTGTTGCACCAATTTCAAGAAAAAAAATAAAAAAATAATGACAAATTTTTAGAAAATGATAGTTATATTAATTCTAAGTTATGATGAAAAGATAAGAAATCAAAATTGAAATGGGCGTTCAATTGAAAAGATAAGAATTTAAAACCTCGCACAAATATTTTTTTATTTGAAAGAAAAAGCAAAAATCGAAAAACGAAAAACAATGCTCGAAAGGTGGTTTCACCAATTCAGAGCGACCCCATTCTGATATTAATTGTAGGATCGTAGCGAGCGATAGGGGGTGAATATCACATTCGAAAATTTTTTCGGATTCATAAAAATGAGTACGTAGCGAAAAAGAAATATGGTTAACACCTTTGTTTTTATTTGGTTCAGAGTCTGTGATGGTTCGTACTCTAAGGCTCACGGTCCTTGACCGTTTACTTTGAACAATTCTATAAGTCATGTATACAAGAATGCAATGTTTATGTATAAGTATAGCAAAAAAGCATACCGACAACTTCAAATAGAAATGAAAGAAAGGTGTGTCATGTTGGCAACCAGATGATACCTCGATGGGACTGTTAAGGGGTTGTATGGAAGGTTTTGGGGAGGAAGCCAGGCTTAATGTGAACCCCTTGAAGTCACAAGTATATATGGCCGAGGTAAGTGAAAGCACAAAAGCTCGGTTGCTTCAAACTTTGAGATTTCAAGAAGGAGGCTTTCCATTTCGATACTTAGGCATCCCATTGGAGGCCCAAAAATTGCGCATAGATAATTATGGGTCACTCCTAGATAATATTGCAAAGAAAGTGAATGCATGACCCAAGCACACTTTATTATATGCGGGGAGATTGGAGCTTGTGAAGACGGTCATCCAAGGTATGGTATGTTATTGACTTTCTATGCTTCCTATTCCTGGTGGGGTTATTGACAAAATCAAGACCATATGTCATTTATTTGTTTGGGATTCTAAGTACCCCCAATATCTTGGGACACTATTTGCTTGCCAAAAGAAAATGGTGAATATGACCTTAGAGATCTTTACGCATGGAATGAGGCATTGTTTGCCAAGGTGCTATGAGAAATTCAACCAAGAGCGGACTCCTTGTGGATTAAGTGGGTGCTTCACCTTTACATCTGTAAGGATCTATAGGCAAAAATATTCAAAAATAGTAGTGGAAATAATAGATCCCACGAGCGATACATGCGAATGAAAACTCATACAAAGTTAATTTATAAATTCCTATCTTATCCCGCTTGTCCGAGGTATGCCGGATATCTTGCACGTTCAAGTGTCCGCGCATCTATGCGTATCCACACGAACACGATCTCTCAAGCTTCAGAGAAGAATGACCTTTGTGGTGCTAGCTACAAGAGGAGATTCACAAAGCAAGAAGGAGAGGGAGAAGAGGGATTTTGGCCAAGAGAAGGAAGGGACGGAAAAATGACAAGTTTCTCATCCAAATGACAAGAATAACTCTTTTATACTTATCCCATGAATATGAAGAGTTTTTTGTTCCTTTAGCTTCCCTCCATTAATGCTAATAAAAATCCACTTAGAGCATATTTTCTCATGTGGATCTTCAACTTCTCTTCATCCAATGAAGAAAAACTTTTCATATTCCTCTATTATTAATTTATTAAACATTTTAATGAATTAATATCTTATTCAAATGTGGTTGAGTCTAATCTAAATGAGACAAACTCAAATTAGATTTCAATCCCATAATCCAATTGGATTCACTTGAGTCTAACTCAATTAATCCAATTCAGATCAAATCTTAGTCAAACTAAGATCAATGAATCTCCGAAGCATCGTATCCTTAGTGTGTGACCCAATAGGTTCTCATAACGTTGGCATTGTGTCTAAACTACTTTAGACACATAAGCAATGAGCGACATCTAGCAATGCATCATTGCTACCCAAGTGACAAGAAAGTCAAGATCCGACTTAACCTCCGTGACTATGACAATGTATGACCTTCTCCTTCTATTATCGATATCTAGATTTACCAATGAGGCATAGACCGTGTCATCCTTAATCAATCTTTGTGTTTCTTGATCCCCGAGTAGACTTACTCAAACAAATGAGCTCAATATCTCATATTGACTCATTTGAGCATGGTCATACATTTTAGTAGTCCTACTCAATCAAGGGGTCCACAAATATCACTCCCGTCATATGGGAGGGATAGATCCCATCTACATCACTCACATCCCTCCGCAGAATTCGTTACATACCCAGTGATCGCCTTTATAGTCCACCCTGTTATGAGTGACGTTTGACGATACCAAAGTACATAACTCCTTATGTAGGGAACCGTAATGACTTCAGGTCTAAGGACTATTCATACTAATAGTCACATGAAAACGTTTATGACACTCATATGACAATCTATGAAACTTTCTTATGGCAGGTCAATTCAGTACACATTCTCTAATGTATACCCATGTGTCAACTTGATATCATATATCCATGACTTGTGAGCTCAAGTCATCAATTGACCTACATGCTAGTCACCATACATTAATATTGTCCTTGAATATTAATGCTTGACTAAGAATGGTTTAGTGTAGTGTTCTCTATATCATCTCACTATCAATTCAACCAATCAATATGATGTAGATAAGAACCTACTACCCAAGGACATTATTATACTTAGTTATTTGACACAAATATAAAGTAAGTATAGTAACCAAACATACATTTATTAATGATAGAATATGATACAAAAGGTCCCTAGTTAATCATCACATAATTGGTTCTAGGGCTCCAACTAACAACATCAAGGGGGTTGATGTTTGGCGTTGGGAGACAAAACCTTCGGATTCACCGCTGATGAAAAGATTTGTTGAAATCAGTGACAAAATGAAAGGAGCTGTGAATGGAATAGGGGAGGCAAATATGAAGTTAATAGAGTGGTTCGCCAAGGAAAAGAAAGGAGTTAGCAATGCATATGGATTCTTTAGTTGTGCTACCGTGAGGCCCCCATGGGTGGCAACTCTATGGAGGTCCGAAATTATGCCAAAGCATTGGTTTATATCATGGTTACTTGCGCAAAGGAAGATTCGGACAGCGGATAGAATAGAGTTTGAACCAAACAAGCAATGCCCGATATGTTGCCAAGAGGAGGAATCAATGGATCATCTATTTTTCAAGTGCCCTTTGCTCATGCTCTATGGAACAAGGTTAAAAATTGGTTTGAGATCAGATTTGACTTCCAAACAGTAGAAGAACTACTCAATGGAGTGGGAAAAGATACAAAGGTAAGAGTCAGAAAGCAAAAGCTAGATTTCTTGGCATCTCAAGTACAATCTACTATATATGGGCATCTCGGAACAAATGTAAGATCGAAGGAGTACCTACAAATGTAGACGGAACATTTCGTAAGGTACAAATTCATGGTCATCGCTTTGTGGATCTCTTAGCAAGAAATGTATGCTACATGGGACAAACTAGTGCAGGATGAATTGGGCGGTTTTAGCTGTTGTTTGGTGTAGATTTTGCTGCTATGCGGTGTTGTTTTTGGCTGCTGTTTGATGCTGTTCCTTGCTACTATTTGGTGCTATTTGAGGAGTGAGTTGCTGTTATTATATTGGCGGTTGGCTGCTACTGATTGTTGTTGTTTGCTACTGTTTTGATATTGTTTGGATGTTGTTTTTGTTGGATCGGAGTAAATCGATAGGGGGGGGGTGAATATCGATCGGAAAATTATCGAACAATTAAGAGAAATTACGCAGCGGAAAGAGTAAAACAAAGTCGCTAACACAGTTTGTTTTACTTGGTTCGGAGTCACGGTCGGCTCCTACTCCAAGGCCCAACGTCCTTGGCCGTTTACGATGGGCAATTCTATATTCGAAGAATGTTTACAATTTGGAGTACAGATATAGAATTAAAAATGAAGTTACAACACTTAAGAAATTTAAGCTTTTACTGACGACCGGAGTGGATGGAATTTCGGAGTAGCAGGTCATCATCGGCGCTTGAATCACGAATGCAGAGTGTGTCGGAGCGTAGAACTTGAGCGAATGTGTTGAGAGAGAGATTTGCAAGTTGTTCTGAAGCCTTGGGAGTGAACCCCATTTTATAGTGGTCACTTGGGCGCCTGTGTTGAAGGGGGCGCCTGACACGTGGCCTCTCTTGCGCAAACTCTAATCCGTAGGCTTGGTCAGCGCTTATCCCCTTCATTGAGGCGCCTGAGCTGACTGGGGCGCCTGTGTTAACACAGGTGCTTAGCTTGACTTGGTCCAAAGGCTTTCGTGGCAGTTTGCTTCGATGGCTTGGTTTGGCCTTGCACTGAGGCGCCTGTATCCATACAGGTGCCTTGCCCAATGAGGCGCCTCCTTCCAATGAGGCGCCTGAGCTGCAGAAACACCGCCCCTTCGTTTCCTGCAACCAGGTTAGTTCCAAAACACAAGAAGCAAATACATGATATATTAGACATTATTTACAGCCTAAGCTATCTTGGTTATGACTTTGGGTCTCACAAATGAACCCTAGGTCAAACCGACGCCTAATGTTCCCTCCTACGGGGAACGCACCCTCACCTACTTCTCTCGGGAGAATTTACCTTTTTGCCAACCGGCTCCTCCGGTCGTACTTTTGCCCAGCTTCACTCACCAGTTCTTCGGTGCCCAGTCCCCGACCAGGTCTTAGCGCCCGGCTTCACTTACCAGGTTTTCGGTGCCCAGTCCTCAACCAGGTCTTAGTGCCCAGCTTCACTCACTAGATCTTATTACCCAACCTTACGTCAGGACTTAGTTGCCCAGCCCACGACCAGGACTTAGTCCCCAATTCAAAAAATCAGGACTTAGTGCCTAGTGTACCTAGGACTTTCCTACACAGTTAATCAGCTTGTTAGATCACAATCAAATCTTAACTTCTGAACCTTTTGCCATCATCAAAACAAAGGTTTGACTTTGGTGCTTCCGGAACCAATAATCTCCCCCTTTTTGATTTATGGCAATATGACTCAAAAAGTTATGTTAAGAACATATTCTAATAATCTAACATAAAAATTTATCTCCCCCTGAATTGCACATTCTCCCTCTGAAATTTTCAATGTCATGTGGGTTTTGTAAACTTTCTAAGTGCTAAGTGTTTTTCAAAATTTGGCAAAAGCTTTAAGTTTTTGACTAAGTGTTTTTCGAAAAGAAAAAGCATTTGCACAAAAAAACTTTTTACACTTAGACAATTTTTGAGAAAGTTTTGCAATCTTTTTATACCTAGATACTTTTTGAAAAGGTTTTGCAAGCTTTACATTTTGAAAAAGTTTTAGCAAGCTTTTTACACTTTATAGAATTTTTCAAAAAGTTTGTGCAAGCTTCTTTAGAAAATTTTCAAAAAGTTTCTTGCAAGCTTTTTACAAAAAAATTTTGCTTGAAAAATACTTTAGAATAAATCTAAATACACTTTTGCTTAAAACAATTTCACTTAAAAACATTTGCCAAAAAAAACATTTCAAGAGAGTTTAGCTCAGACAAATTTTGTTTACTAAGGAAAATTTTCTTTAGGAATGTTTTCAAGATAAGTGCACTAAGAACCTTTAGATTTTTTGGAAGTACTTTGAAGATGCTTGGAATAGTTTTAATGCACTTAGAAACATAAAATAAACATTTGAAGTACTTAGAAAAATTTAGGAAAAATTTGAAGTACTTTAGCAAAAATACTATTTTTAAGCACTTAGAAATACTTAGCTTTTTGTGAAAAAAAATTAAAAATTTTCTCTCTTTCCTTTCTCTCCCTCTTTGCCATATATAAAAAAAAATAACTATTGTAATTCATTTTTGAATTACAGCTAGTTAAACAAATTGGAACTCCATATTGAACCAACTCTAGTGAATATCAGCAAGCAATAGAAGAGGACCAAACCAATTTAAACCGATCTTGTTCGGGTCCTGTCTAACCCAGTTAGCTACTTACTAACTGTCATAAATAGTAGCTTTCGCCAGGGTTAGTCAAGTTAAGTGATCTGATCAAGTTAAATTTTCTAAGCTTGAAACTTAACCTGATTGTTGTTCAACTTGTATTTATTGCCCCAATTACTGCAGATGCACTGACTTAAAGCATCTTGAATCAAGGCATAGACCTAAGCATCTCAACCCAGTCTAGGTTATCATTCAAAAGTACCCTAAGGTGCTTGTGAGATGCTGGCTTCTAGATCTATAGGTGCATGCAGTTCTAGGGTTAGGGCCTAAGCTAAGTCCATTTGCGAAAAAACCCTAGTTTTGAAGGGGGTAGTTTTTGAAAGAAAACTAAGTCAGAAATTCATTTTAAATTTTAAAACTTGATAAATGAACTGATAAATTTGCTAAAAATTAAGAAAAATAGGAAAAAATTTTAAGAAACCAATATAGATCAGTCCTATTCTACTAAACACAACCCTAACTGGCTTATTAGTGAGCTAAACTCAGATTCAGGTAAGGGTTTGGTAATGATATCAGCTAAGTTAGATTTTGAGTCCACATTGTTGGATCGAGTTGGTCCGGCTAGAGGGGGGTGAATAGATGGCTAGCTAATAAATAAAAGAAATGGAGGAACTCGTCTATTAAAAAAAAACTTGGTTGCAACTTGGTCGTTGCTTCCAAGACGGTTAAAGCAAAAAACTCTCCTTGTGGCGGAGAAGCCTTACAACTGAAGCACACTAGACTTTAGAGAGTTACAATAGAATTGAATGAATTTTACCTCTAAATCTCTAAGCCTATTTATAGGTTGAGTGATACGATCTTGATCGTTGATACAAGATTGAGTTTCATCTTGATCGTAGATCTAAGATTACTCTTAGCTGTTGATTAACCTTTGACCGAGCATGTAGATTGCATCCACGTGAGAAGTTGATACCAATAAAGGATCGCCTTTGACCGAGCATCCTTTGACCGAGCATGAGGCTTTAACATAAAGATTACCCTGTGCATCCACGTAAAAGAACGTTACTGAAATTAAAAGAAACATTAATTAATTTGAAACTTTAATTAAAGTTTTAAACAACTTTAATTAAAAGAACGTGTTTATTTACGAAGCTTTAATAAAACAAACTTGGACGTTTTAAAAAAACTTTAATTAAATTGAAATTTTAATTAAAGTTTTAATATAATTAAAACTTTATTATTTTAATAGCAAATCAAATGTTGACTTGATCAAAGTCAACTTAGTTGACTTTTCGTCAAACCATCGATTGGGTGAGTTCCGGCCAACCGGAGTTAGGTTCACCCGAACCCGACTCTGGCCTTTCACCCCTCGAACGTGCTTCAGCCAGGTTTCTCATCCCTCGGACGTCGCGCATGCCCTTCTTGGTCCACCGGCGTACTCTTCCGCAACTTCTGCGTCCCTCGGATTGCACTGAGCCCGTCGGCTCACTTCTCCGCGCAATCCTTCTCATCCGCTGCGTCTTACGCTCGACTTCCTCCGTACCTAAGTTCCTGCACACTTAGCAGAGGGATTAAAACCAACAGGACCTAACCTAATTTGGTTGATCACATCAACACTAACCGGGGCACCAACACACATGTTTAAGTACTATTTCACCCCTGGCTACATGATCCCTTACAAAATGATATTTAACCTCTATATGTTTTGGTCGGGAATGTTGAACTAGGTTTTCAATATAGACTTGGGTTTGGGTGTAGTCAAGCTGATTGAACTAATGTTATCAATATAGACTTGGGTTTGGGTGTAGTCAAGCTGGAAGTCCTTAAGAGTGTGCATCATCCATAAAAGTTGTGCTATACATTCTCCTAGGGCAACATATTCTGCTTCTGTTGTGGACAATGCTACGCAGTGTTGCTTTCTACTACACCAGCTGACTAGGCTATTACCTAATAGTTGGCAACTTCCACTTGTACTTTTTCTATCTAATTTACACCCAGCATAGTTAGAGTTAAAAAATCCTGATAATTCAAAAGTGGAAGTCCTAGGATACCAAATCCCTACATTTAGAGTACCCTTAATGTACCTAAGTACTCATTTTAGGCCTGCTAAGTGGGATTCCTTAGCACAAGTTTGGTACCTAGCACACATTCCTACAGAAAATAAGATAACAGGTCTGCTAGAGGTCAAGTAAAGTAAGCTACCAATCATGCTTCGGTATAGCTTAAGATCTACAGGCTTTCCTTCAGGGTCATTATCTATTTTGACATTTATAACCATAGGGGTACTTAAGCTTTTGGAATTATCCATTTTGAATTTCCTTATTAACTCTTTAGCATACTTGGATTGGTGAACATAATTATAATCTCTAGTCTGTTTAATTTGTAATCCTAAGAAAAAGTTGAGTTCACCTACCAAGCTCATTTCGAATTCACTTTCCATTATTTTTACAAATTCTTTTAGAAAGTTAGAGTTGGTGGATCCATAAATTATATCGTCAACATAAATTTGGGCAATAAAAATATCGTTTTCTAAGGTTTTAACAAAAAGGGTGGAGTTAATTTGACCTTGGTTAAATTCCTTAGAAATTAGATAAGTTGATAAGTGTTCATACCATACCCTAGGTGCTTGTTTTAACCCATAAAGTGTTTTTCTAAGTTTAAAAACATACTCAGGTTTTTTTAGGTCCTCAAATCCTGGGGGTTGTCTTACATAAACTTCTTCTTTGATGAACCCATTTAGAAAGGCAGACTTAACCCCATTTGGTATAGCTTGAACCCTCTATGGGCTGCAAAGGCTAACAACATTCTAATTGACTCAAGTCTGGCTACTGGGGCATAAGTTTCATCATAGTCTAACCCTTCGACCTGACAAACCCTTTAGCTACTAAGCAGGCTTTATTTCTAACTATTTCCCTTGATCATTGAATTTGTTTCTGAACACCCACTTAGTATCTATAACAAATTTACCCTCAGGTTTAGGTACTAGTTCCCAAACTTGGTTTCTTTCAAATTGGGCTAACTCCTCTTGCATAGCTATGATCCAATCAGGGTCAGGTAGGGCTTCCTCTATAGTCTTAGGTTCAATTTTTTAAATTAATGCGATCTAATTAAGATTTCAATAGGAAGACCTAGTTATGACTCCTAAGGTTAGATCACCCATAATTTGATCAGAAGGGTGACTGAGTTTGGGTTTCTTGGTTCTTCTAGTACTAGGTTCAGCTCAAGTCCAGCTGGATGGTTCGGTTCAGTGTTTGGTTCAACTTCTTGGGTCGGTTCAATTATTGGTTCAGTTGAGACCTCATTAGTTGGTTCAAGAGTTAGTTCATTTAGAGATTCAACCAGTGGTTCAATTGACGATTCACTGTCTTCCTGATCAATATTTGATTGGTTCAATTTTTGATTATTAGTTTTTGATTCAATTTCCTCATCAAAAATTAAGTTAGTAGTTTCTTCAATTTTGTGAGTTTGTTTATTATAAACCCTATAGGCCCTACTAGTTGTTGAATATCCTAAAAGATCCCTGGGGTCGACTTGGATTGAAACTTTCCTAGGTAGTCCTTAGTGTTCAAGATATGGACTTTGCACCCAAAGACTCTTAGGTAGTGTAGGTTAGGCAGTCTGTGATAATATAGTTTAAAGGGGGTTTATTATGTCTTTTGTTAATTAGAACCCTATTTTGGATGTAGCATGTCGTACTTACCGTTTCTGCCCAAAATTGATTAGCTAGGTTAAATTCATTTAACATGGTTATAGCGGCTTCCTGAAGGGTTCTATTTTTTCTCTCCACTATCCCATTTTGTTAGGGGGGTTCTAGGACAGGAAAACTCATGAATATACCCGTTGACTTTACAGAATTCCTCAAACCTTTAATTTTCAAACTCTCCCCTGTGATCACTCCTAAGTCTCTTAATCTTAGTATCATTTTGGTTTTCAATTATTTTGCATAAGTCGATAAATGAACTAAGGGTTTCATCCTTAGATTTTAGAAACCTAACCCAGGTAAATCTAGAGTAATCATCGATAATTACTAAGCAGTACCGAATCCCGCTTAGCGACTTGGCTCCGTGTGAATCAAATAGGTCAAGGTCCAGGAGCTTAAGTCTGATTGAATTGGTTTATGAGTAGACTTAGTTTGTTTACCTTGTTTATATGAATTATAGATTGTGTTTTCAAAATTCTTAATTTTTGGTACACCTTTAATTAAACCAAGTTGAGTAATTTTAGAAATTAGTTTGACATGAGTGTGACCTAATCTCCTATGCCAGAGGTTGAATTCTTCTAATTGAGTCAAGAAGCACTTTGGTACTAAAGGTAAATTAATCATATAAACGTTATTTTTCCTAGTACCCTTAAGCATAACTTCTGAGTCTTGGAGTTTCTAATCAGGCAGTTAGAGTTGGTGAATGTAACTACGTAGCCAGTATCACATAGTTGACTTATACTAAGCAAATTGAACTTAAAATTTTCAACCAAGAGTACTTTCTTAATCAAAAAATTAGACTTGAGTTCAATGTTACCTGACTCAATGACTTTGAGTGTAGCATTGTTGCCAAATGCTACTGAGCCTAGGTTCTTGAACTTGATTTTGGTGAATTTCAATTTGTCTCCAGTCATGTGTCTGGAGCATCCACTATCCAACATCCATTGGTCCAAATCATTATGTTCCTACACATAAAGTATTTATTGATTTGGATCCAATTAGAGTTAGGGATAGCTTAAATTGACTTTTACAACCTAGTCTGTCTCACCCAGTCTAATGTTATCAATCACGTTTGTAACGACCCAGAAAATTCCTTCAATATTTTTTTTAAAAATATCGATCATGTCTAGATAGTTTTGAGGAACCTAGATATACTAGTACGAACTTTGGCTTAGTTATCCATGATTTTCCCATTTAAATTGAGAAATTAAGTACTAATGGGCATTATATGGGCTTTCTAGTACCATAATTATTGGTTGATTTTAGGCAAAATTTAATATAAATATGAATGGATTTTAATTAGGAATATTAGTATGATTATGGGTGAGTTTAACATGATTTTCCTATTTAAATTGAGGAGTTAAGTACTAATGGGCCTTATATGGGCTCCAAAAATGGATTTTAATTAGGTAGAATTTAATATAAATATAAAAGAATTTTAATTAGGAATTTTAGCATGATTATGGGTGAGTTTTAGGGAATTTTCGAAAATAAGGAAAAATGAAATAAAAAGAAAATAAAAATAAAGTGCATGCACCAAGGATTGAACCTTGGACCAAGTCTACAACCATGCATGCACTAACCAATTCACCTAGCAAGGGAGTGCTAATAGAGAATGAAGTGGATTTTATTTAAAGGTAGGGGATGTGAAGAGTCACCATGTGAAGAAGATGAAAATGCACTTGTGAAGAGACAAAGGGGCATTATAAATAGATCTCTTCTTCCTCCTTCCTCCACCTCCACCGAAATCTCATCTCCTTCTTCTTTCTTCTTCTAGCCGAAACCCACAAGGGTTTCTTTCCCTTGGATAAAGTTTCACAAGGGACTTTATCTTGAAGATCCAAGACCTTCTACAAGGATACAAGGACTAAAGAGAGGCCTAGGGTCAAGGAGCTTTCTTTTGGCTTCTCCATTCAAGGTGAAAATCAAGGACAAACCAAAGTAAGACTCTCTCACCTGTGGTATAATGATTTTTGAGTTATTTTTATGATACAAGGAATTGTTGGAACCATATATGAAGAAACACCAAAGTTAGGGCTACTAATGGTTTCGGCCACCATAGGTTTCTATGGTTTGGTTTGGATCCAACTCTTTAATATTGTTCCTTATGTTTTCTTATGTGGTAAGAGATGTTAATAAGGGTTATGTGAAAGTTTTTACATGATTTAAGGCCCTAGAAACTTTCGGCCAAGATGGGATTTAGGGCAAGGGGTTAGGGTTAACTCCAAGCAAGGGTTCAAATGTTTTCCTATGGAAGTATATGTAAGATATAGGATGTAAATTTGTAACTTTATGAGTTTATTCATGTGATGGTGACCCATTAGGGTTTTGGCCAAGGTCCCAAGGTAGGGCTATGGCTTAAGGTTAACTCCAAACAAGGGTGTAAATGTTTTCCTATGGAAGTATGTGTAAGGTGTAGGATGTAAATTTGTAATTTTATGAATTTATTCATGTGATGGTGACCCATTAAGGTTTCGGCCAAGGTCCCAAGGTAGGGCTAGGGCTTAGGGTTAACTCCAATCATGGGGTTTGATGGCTCCCTAAGGTCTTGTATGTGATGTATGGATGTTCTTTTACTCATGGAACCCTTCCTGTTGAGTGAGTGATGGAGCCTCATGCTATGGAACCATTCGGCCAACTCCCAAGGTTTAGGGTTTGGGTTGGGTTAAGATCACAAAGATGCATGTTTAATTGTTATTAGGAATGATATGTATGTATGCCATGCTTTAGGAATGATATGTATGTATGTCATACTTAATGAATGATATGTATGTATGCCATGCTTAATGAATGATATGTATGTATGCCATGCTTTATGAACGATATGTATGTATGTCATGTTTTATGAATGATATGTATGTATGTCATGTTTAAGAATGAAGATAATGCTTATGTCTGTGAGGCATAATGATGCTATGCATTAAGTATGAACGATGAAAGATCAAGTATGCTAAACGGCACGGTCGATGGTCGACGGTACGACGGTACGACGGTCGTGAGGACCGGTAAATGGGCCGGTAGACGGACCGGGCCGTAACAAGGTTATGTTATGTTTAAATATGCTATGAATGTTTTATGAATGAAGAAGCATGTGAAAGTATTTTATTTTTAAGAATGGGCTTGTACCGGACCTAAATAAGGTCCACGGTTCTGGACTACCGATGAAGCTGTCCACGGTTCGGGACTACCGATGAAGCTGTCCTTACGGTTCGGGACTACCGATGAAGCTGTCCTTACCCTAGTAGGTCGAGATTAGCTACCTCGTATTTACTTAGGGATGCGCGCATATGATGTATGAATGTGGTACAAGCCAGGGCCCCAATGAATGTTATGATTATGTTTAAGTATTTAAAAGTATGATTTTAACTAAGCATCCTTATGATATATGCATTTGCCCATGCATCCATCCATGTTATGCATTATGTTTATGAAAAGTATGTTTATGAAAAGTATGTTTATGCAAGGTATGTTGATGCAAAGTATGATAATGCAAAGTATGTTCATGTTAACTATGATGCCATGATTATGTTTAAGTTCATGTTAATTATGATTCCATGATTATGCTTATGTTATGTTAAGAACCATGCTATGCTTATGTTATGTTAAGAACCATGTTATGCTTATGTTATGTTAAGAACCATGCAATGCTTATGTTATGTTAAGAACCATGCTATGCTTATGTTATGTTAAGAACCATGCTATGCTTATGTTATGTTAAGAACCATGCTATGCTCATGTTATGTTAAGAACCATGTTATATGCTTATGTTATGTTAAGAACCGTGCCATGTTATATGCTTATGTTATGTTAAAGAATGCCATGTTATATGCTTACGTTCATGTTAAGAATTATGCAATGATAATTATGTTGTGCTATGTTGAATGTTTCATATGTTCATGTATGATATGACGTATGTTTTTTGTGAGTAGGAAAGGGTCTTACTAAGCCTATGTTCTTATAGTCTTATGTTCTTATACCGCAGATCAAGTATGAGGTCTTCAGCTAAGGGAAGCAGCAGGAGGGGCAAGTGTGTGTGTGTGGCAATGACTTGGCAAGAAAAGATCCTATGTCTTTCTCTCTTTACATGATGACCATGCAAACATGTTTAAGAATGATGCTATATGATTATGAATGATGCTAAGTTTACCATGTCACTATGGTTAAGAATGATAGCTAAGAATGTGTCAACATGATTTAAGTTATAAGTGCATGGTTTAAACGCATGTGGGTAAAGTTTAAAATTATTCCGCTGCATTAAGAAGTCCACATGCGTATATGTATGTCACGTAGCGCCGCCGTAAGGTTGTAGAAATGGGCGGGCGTTACAGGTTTGTATCAGAGCAGTTTGCCATCTCACTACACACACATCAAGCCTCCTTCCTGCAGCTTCCAAGTAAGTACCTCTATGTATACCTTATGTTCTTTTATGATGTTCTTTTATGATTCAAGAATATGTAAGTATGGATGATATTTTAGGATTCTAGAAAATGCAAGTATGGATGATACCTTATGATTTTAGAATATGCAAGTATGGATGATACCTTATGATTTTAGAATATGCAAGTATGGATGATACCTTATGATTTTAGAATATGCAAGTATGGATGATACCCTATGATTTTAGAATATGCAAGTATGGATGATACCTTATGATTCAAGAATATGTAAGTATGGATGATATTTTATGATTCTAGAATATGCAAGTATGAAGGATATATTTTAGGATAGCAAGTACTTTTAGGATATGTAAGGTGAACGATACTTTACCTCATTTTTAGGAAATTCTAATACTTTAGAATTTGATATGAGGGTAGGAATAGCAATAACTTATATTAGCCAATCTTGTCTTTTATGAAGAAAAGCATGGCTAGAAGATAGAGTAACAGAATTAATGAGACTACCAAGACTAAAACTGTAAGAGAAAAGAATTTGAGATTAGGTTTATAATTGCGAGAGAATACCGTATTTAATATGTGGAGGATGAACAACTCTGAAGTGGTAGTAGGAAGATGTGAGTATCTAGAAGGGCAGAAAGACAGAGTACTAATAAAGCGAAGAGCGCGATTGATATAGAAGAGTTATATTATATACTGGATAATATTATTTATCACGTGATAGATTGTGGGGTAGTTAGAGTAGATATGGAAAGAGCAGAGAAAAGTATAGTTTACATGTAAATGGAAGAAAAAAAAAGACGATAGCTAAAGTAGAAATGAGTAATGTTATCGAATTTTTAAATTTTGACTGTTTGATGGAAAACTCTGAGTGGAAAGGAATGACTTGATAAACAAATAGGAAATTACTGTGTAGTAAGAGAATTGTTAACATGGATTGAGAAGAATGAGATGTTGTCTTTTAGGTTGAGTTAAATTGTCTGGTGGATTAGATTTGGATAAGAGCGAGGTCTGATAGATAAAAGTAGTTAGTGTATGTAAGTCACTTGGTTAGAAATAGATAGATGTGAGAAGACAAAGTAGAGTAGGTAGATTTGATGTCCATTATATTATTAGATGATAAATTAACTGAAGTGGGTAGTTTTTTTTATGATGACATAAAAACAGTAGAGTAAATGTAGTAGCAAAATTAAATAAGTAAGCTTAAGCGCATAATATTCTAAAAAAAAAAATTTATGGTGTTAGGTTGATAAAAAGTAAGGAGATTAGCATGTTATATTTAGTTTAAACTAAATAGTAAAATCCTGGATACAAGTGTTTCGAGTTAGCTTTTAGGTTAGCATAGATTATTAGTCAAAGACTAGTTATCTGGTTATGGGTTTAAATATAGTATTTTATGAATTTAATTGAGAAAGTTTAGTATAATTAATGGAGACTGTATGCATTATAGGTTAGTTAGTTAAAACAAAGTAAGTAGCTCAAATAACTAGAATAGGAAGTAATATGATAAGCGATACATGAGTTTATGTACTTTGAGAAGTTATGTTACATAGAAACGAATATACTATTAAAATAGATAATAAAAGAACTAAGATTAATAAAGTAAGAACAATTCTCGGAAAAAGGGGTGACGAGATTCGAGTAGAAAGGAGGAAGAGTTGTACTTATATAAAGCTGTAATTATGTTGTCAAGGAGTAGATTTGAAGTATGATACTGAATGTAATAAAAGAGAATCATATAATAATAATTGTAATTCTCGTTTAGTTAATACAGATAAAAGATGTATGTGAGAAGCAGAGATATTGAAATTAGTGATAATTGAGAAGAGCTTCGGAGTAATAAGTTGATGCATAGATGATAAACTTGTGCATAGTAAGTGGAAGTTAGAGTCTTGTTTGAAGTAGCAAATGAAACTAACCAAGAATACGTTAAATTATGTTCTTCCGTGTGCAGCTTAATAGTAGACAAAATTATGACAATAAGTAATAGAAACAGTGATAAACAAGTAGAGCTAGAGAGAGAAAAAAAATAAATTGCAAGAGAATCCATGTAAATTGTTGTCAAGGTACTAAGATTTGCTATAACGTGTATGGAAAAAGGTTGTTTGAGATGAAATCATAGTTATGTATTGGAAGCACCTAAATATAGAGATGTAGCAAAACGAATAAAATGATATGATATCACGAAGAGTAGAGGCAGTTAGTATGGTACTTAGAAATCGTAGAGATGTAGAAATTTTGATCTAAGAGTTGCATAACTACAAGTCAAGATGTTAAGAAACAAGGAGGTACCCTTAGTCAAGGTCCTATGGCAAAGTCAACGGTTCGAGGAAGCTACCTGGGACCGCGAGGATGAGATGAGATGCAAGTACCCGGAGATATTCTAAGTTCGAGGACGAACTTTCACGAGGTATGGGGGATTGTAACGACCCGGAAAATTCCCTCAATATTTTCTTTAAAAATATCGATCATGTCTAGATAGTTTTGAGGAACCTAGATATACTAGTACGAACTTTGGCCTAGTTATCCATGATTTTCCCATTTAAATTGAGAAACTAAGTACTAATGGGCCTTATATGGGCTTTCTAGTACCATGATTATTGGTAGATTTTAGGCAAAATTTAATATAAATATGAATGGATTTTAATTAGGAATATTAGTATGATTATGGGTGAGTTTAACATGATTTTCCTATTTAAATTGAGGAGTTAAGTACTAATGGGTCTTATATGGGCTCCAAAAATGAGTTTTAATTAGGTAGAATTTAATATAAATATAAAAGAATTTTAATTAGGAATTTTAGCATGATTATGGGTGAGTTTTAGGGAATTTTCGAAAATAAGGAAAAATGAAATAAAAAGAAAATAAAAATAAAGTGCATGCACCAAGGATTGAACCTTGGACCTAGTCTACAACCATGCATGCACTAACCAATTCACCTAGCAAGGGAGTGCTAATAGAGAATGAAGTGGATTTTATTTAAAGGTAGGGGATGTGAAGAGTCACCATGTGAAGAAGATGAAAAGGCACTTGTGAAGAGACAAAGGGGCATTATAAATAGATCTCTTCTTCCTCCTTCCTCCACCTCCACCGAAATCTCATCTCCTTCTTCTTTCTTCTTCTAGCCGAAACCCACAAGGGTTTCTTTCCCTTGGATAAAGTTTCACAAGGGACTTTATCTTGAAGATCCAAGACCTTCTACAAGGATACAAGGACTAAAGAGAGGCCTAGGGTCAAGGAGCTTTCTTTTGGCTTCTCCATTCAAGGTGAAAATCAAGGACAAACCAAAGTAAGACTCCCTCACCTGTGGTATAATGGTTTTTGAGTTATTTTCATGATACAAGGAATTGTTGGAACCATATATGAAGAAACACCAAAGTTGGGGCTACTAATGGTTTCGGCCACCATAGGTTTCTATGGTTTGGTTTGGATCCAACTCTTTAATATTGTTCCTTATGTTTTCTTATGTGATAAGAGATGTTAATAAGGGTTATGTGAAAGTTTTTACATGATTTAAGGCCCTAGAAACTTTCGTCCAAGATGGGATTTAGGGCAAGGGGTTAGGGTTAACTCCAAGCAAGGGTTCAAATATTTTCCTATGGAAGTATATGTAAGATATAGGATGTAAATTTGTAACTTTATGAGTTTATTCATGTGATGGTGACCCATTAGGGTTTCAGCCAAGGTTCCAAGGTAGGGCTAGGGCTTAAGGTTAACTCCAAACAAGGGTGCAAATGTTTTCCTATGGAAGTATGTGTAAGATGTAGGGTGTAAATTTGTAATTTTATGAATTTATTCATGTGATGGTGACCCATTAGGGTTTCGGCCAAGGTCCCAGGGTAGGGCTAGGGCTTAGGGTTAACTCCAATCATGGGGTTTGATGGCTCCCTAAGGTCTTGTATGTGATGTATGGATGTTCTTTTACTCATGGAACCCTTCCTGTTGAGTGAGTGATGGAGCCTCATGCTATGGAACCATTCGGCCAACTCCCAAGGTTTAGGGTTTGGGTTGGGTTAAGATCACAAAGATGCATGTTTAATTGTTATTAGGAATGATATGTATGTATGCCATGCTTAATGAATGATATGTATGTATGTCATGCTTAATGAATGATATGTATGTATGCTATGCTTTAGGAATGATATGTATGTATGTCATACTTAATGAATGATATGTATGTATGCCATGCTTAATGAATGATATGTATGTATGCCATGCTTTATGAACGATATGTATGTATGTCATGTTTTATGAATGATATGTACGTATGTCATGTTTAAGAATGAAGATAATGCTTATGTCTGTGAGGCATAATGATGCTATGCATTAAGTATGAACGATGAAAGATCAAGTATGCTAAACGGCACGGTCGATGGTCGACGGTACGACGGTACGACGGTCGTGAGGACCGGTAAATGGGCCGGTAGACGGACCGGGCCGTAACAAGGTTATGTTATGTTTAAATATGCTATGAATGTTTTATGAATGAAGAAGCATGTGAAAGTATTTTATTTTTAAGAATGGACTTGTACCAGACCTAAATAAGGTCCACGGTTCTGGACTACCGATGAAGCTGTCCACGGTTCAGGACTACCGATGAAGCTGTCCTTACGGTTCGGGACTACCGATGAAGCTGTCCTTACCCTAGTAGGTCGAGATTAGCTACCTCGTATTTACTTAGGGATGCGCGCATATGATGTATGAATGTGGTACAAGCCAGGGCCCCAATGAATGTTATGATTATGTTTAAGTATTTAAAAGTATGATTTTAAACTAAGCATCCTTATGATATATGCATTTGCCCATGCATCCATCCATGTTATGCATTATGTTTATGAAAAGTATGTTTATGCAAGGTATGTTGATGCAAAGTATGATAATGCAAAGTATGTTCATGTTAACTATGATGCCATGATTATGTTTAAGTTCATGTTAATTATGATGCCATGATTATGCTTATGTTATGTTAAGAACCATGCTATGCTTATGTTATGTTAAGAACCATGCAATGCTTATGTTATGATAAGAACCATGCTATGCTTATGTTATGTTAAGAACCATGCTATGCTTATGTTATGTTAAGAACCATGCTATGCTTATGTTATGTTAAGAACCATGCTATGCTCATGTTATGTTAAAAAATGCATGTTATGTTAAACCTGTATGTTTATGTTAAGAACCGTGCCATGTTATATGCTTATGTTATGTTAAAGAATGTCATGTTATATGCTTACGTTCATGTTAAGAATTATGCAATGATAATTATGTTGTGCTATGTTGAATGTTTCATATGTTCATGTATGATATGACGTATGTTTTTTGTGAGTAGGAAAGGGTCTTACTAAGCCTATGTGCTTATTGTCTTATGTTCTTATACCGCAGATCAAGTATGAGGTCTTCAGCTAAGGGAAGCAGCAGGAGGGGCAAGTGTGTGTGTGTGGCAATGACTTGGCAAGAAAAGATCCTATGTCTTTCTCTCTTTACATGATGACCATGCAAACATGTTTAAGAATGATGCTATATGATTATGAATGATGCTAAGTTTACCATGTCACTATGGTTAAGAATGATAGCTAAGAATGTGTCAACATGATTTAAGTTATAAGTGCATGGTTTAAACGCATGTGGGTAAAGTTTAAAATTATTCCGCTGCATTAAGAAGTCCACATGCGTATATGTATGTCACGTAGCGCCGCCGTAAGGTTGTAGAAATGGGCGGGCGTTACAACGTTAACCTTATGGGTTTTATGAGACAGGTTTTCAAAAATAAAGATTTTAAATTTGAAAAACATGGTTAATTTTGAAGACCTTAAATTAATTTTGAAAAATTTATATCGTTAAGTTTATTGATTTTGAAAAATGTGTTAAATCTAAGATTTAATTGAAATTTTTGTGTAACGACCCGCCTTCTGGTACTAGGCTTTAAGGCGGATCATCACTACTAACTAACTGACTAATTAATGATTTCTAAAAATGCTAAATCAACTGGGAGAATTTTGAAAATTCTTATTTCGCTATTTACTGAACTAACAATTCATAAACATGTTGAAAGTACTAACTAGCCTAAAATAAAGCAAAACTTTTATTTTTTTTATCTTGGCAGGATTCGATCCCCCAACCTCTGCGTTGCATGGCCAAAGCACTAACCAGCTGCTCTACACCAATTTTGTTTTACATAGTACCAGTCGACTGCTATATTCCAGTCGACTGGTCGGGCCACAGAATGTTTCTGTGCCCGATACCAGTCGACTGGTATTTTCCCAGTCGACTGATAGTTCTGAAAACCCAGATTTCAGAGTTTCAGAATGTGCCAAAGTCGACCTATTCCGTACCAAATGCTCCATAAATTCATATCTAAGCTTCCTAACAGGTCTACAATGATTCTAGGGCATTTGATACATGTTTTTAGGGGGTTTCTAGCATGTATAGCAACTTAGAAATCATAAAAGTGACATGTAGAGACATAAACATAAACGTGCCAAGTTTGTATCAACTTCTTATTGAAACCATTCATTATTCATATCTGAGGGTATTCTTAGCTACTACATGTCATTCTATATGGTGCATATATCTTAAAACAAGCATATCCTATGTATTTAGCATGTAAATCAACAGTATCAAGTTCTTATCTCTAAAGCTTAAGCATGGATCTAAATTACCATATTACAAGTAGTAACTCATATCATTCAACATTCGCTAAGCAAGCATTAACACAGGTAAATAAACTACTTTAATATACTAGGCACCACAAATAACGAGTCCAAATAGGTTGATACATGGTTCTCATAATATATCGCGAAATAACTGAAGAAGCATAAACCAAAAAATTAAAGAAGCATACTAGACACCACGAATACAAGTCTACTTAAGTTCATACATGGTTCACATAATATATTGCGGAATAACTAAAGAAACATAAAGAGGGTTATTCTATGCTTTGCAAGTTCCGAAGACTTTTATTCCAACTCCACCATCACACACACTTTGCATCAAGCCCGCGGCCTCCGCTACTAGTGCTTTCCTTTACCTGTATCTGCAGTATAAGGAAATGCAAACTAATAAGCATAAAGCTTAATAAGTACCATCTAGCCTCACAAAACCATGAAAACTCGAATTATGCTTTTGTAAAACATGCTATGCACATACATGTTCATATCCATAAGTAATCATGTCAGGCTCACGCTAAAATACATATCATAGGATGTCATGGCATATAACTGAGACATGGCATATACTGAACTAAAACTGAAAAGTAAGCTATAGCATGGCATACATATCTGAACTGGAACTGAAACTAACTAACATAAAACTAATTATTAAATTCACCACATGCTAATATGAATTTTTGAAAACTAAATATATATAGTAGGTGAAAATAATAATCAACTGCTGTGGGCCCGGCAATGTACCAACTGTGCGCGCATCCCTAATAAACCCGAGGTAGCAAATCCCGAATCCATTAGGGTTCTACTAGGTTATCTAAACCTAGGGGCAACTAGGAGCCCATCCCATACTAGGTTATCTGAACCTAGGGGCAACTTGGAGCCCATCCCTGGACCGAAGTCCGGTACAATGCCAACTGAAAATAAAATAATTCTTTTATACTTTTCTTTTTCTCTTCTGATTCTTGCTTTTACTAGGTTATCTAAACCTAGGGGCAACTAGGAGCCCATCCCACTGGAACTTGGTCCCAATTATAACTGAAGCAAGAATTTCTATTCTTTAATGCTTTCTATAGCATTAACTGACTAACAATTTAACAAACACCTTGCGACTTAACCCTTTCTTTTCTTTTAAAGTCGCTCCCTGGGCACTCGAACGTGCTCCTTAACCCGAAACTGAAGGGTAAGTGCACTCAAGCCCATCCAGGGATACCTTCAGACTCTAAAACTAATCCGAAGGGTTAATACAACGTGCTTGTTCATAATCCACGATTTCTAATCGTATGACATACATATAAGGAAATAAAACATACGAAACGTCAACCGAAACTACTTATACTGCAGGTGAGGGATACTTACATCCTGCGCTAGGTTTCCTTACGAATATAATATGAAATCTCTGAGGGAACGTCGAACTTCGACGTTCTTCTTGCTCCTTGGCGTTCTCCTCGCGTCTACGAGAATTCTCGTAGAGAATAGGGCATCTTGGGACCTTCCCTTCACTTTCCCCTTGTCTTGGGCGGCAAGAGAAGAGGAGGAGAGGAAGAGGCGCAAGAGAGGGAGAGAGAAGAGAGTCTCGGGAGAGGGAGAGGAAGAAAATCGCAGAGAGAGAGGGAGGTGTCGGCGCTGAGAGAAGGTGAGGAAAAGAGTGAATCTAAAAACCCTAAGTTCCCCTTTTATACTCATGGGAAAATTTAACTAACTTTACCTTATTTATCTTTTCCTCTATTCTATCTCAATTAAAACAGACTAGCCCACTTTGTAAGTCTCTTCCCCTCTCAATTGTAGGTCTAGAGATCAAATCCCTATTATGCGATTTTTGCTTTTTATCCCTTTTTGCCACTTTCGTTTATGGAAAAATTCTATAAAAATATCCATAAATTCGGAATAAATTCTAAGATATTTCTAAAATTAGTTTTGAGATTTTTCGGGCGTTACATTTTGTTAGATTCAAATTTAACAAGTAGTAAAGTGAATTTGATTTTCAGTAATTGACTTCCAGGTCTTGGCGAGGCACAAGGCCTTCTTTGGCCATAGCCTTATTGGAGCAACAACCCTTTCCTTGACAAAGTCTTTTACTAAAAATTCATCTTCATGTTACTTCTTGAAAGATTTTGGTCTAACTAGTTTGGGTCTTGGATCGGTAGCTTCGACTAGTTCCACCACAAAGGCTTCTCTAACGTACTATCATCTCACCTCCACCCAATACTATATTGTTCAAATTTCAACTTAATCATTTGTCCTTAGTCTATCAAGTCCTAATTCTAAGAAAAAAAATAAAAAGATAAACAATCAGGCAAGCAATTAAGTAATAGATCATCTACTTATAAAAATGGTTTTTGTATTGGCTCCCCCTGGACTAAAGCCTTGATAAGGGTTAGGCAAGATGTGAATCATGTCCTTGGGGATCCAATACTGGTTTGGTCCAGCTTGTTTAGTTAAACACAACTTGGGGACCCATGCTTGGACTTGGGTTCTAGGTTGGTTCAATACAGAATAATAAGAACGTTGTCTTGACTTAGTTCGATAGCCTAATCCAAATCGGTTAAGAACAGACTTCTGTTTTCCAAGGATCATGTCAAGACTCTTGGACCCAGAAGTGAACCGTTCTAAGGCTACTCTGAGCTCCTTAACTTGAGTTTTCAATGAGGAATTCTCTTCCTCAAGCTTTTGAACTTGAGTTGAGTTTCCTTCTTGAATTTGCTCGGTCAAGGACCTCGAGTCGGCTTCCTCTTTCAGGCGTTTTACTTCCTGTCGAAGGGACTCGGCCCGGATTTTGGATTTCACTAAGTTACAAGACAAATAAGAAATTAATTTTGACAATTCATATTCTGAGTAACCTCTTACAGTGATTTGCCCGTTCTCCAAGATTGTAAGTCTTTCGTCATCTGGTTCCGATTCTGATCTGGAGTTGACGTCTTCCAAGGCTGTTAGGGTGAGGAGATTCGCGTGCGGGACTTCTTCTTCTTCTTCGGAAGAGGATTCGTCCCAGGTGGCTTGGAGATCCTTCTTTCTTCGCGCCTTCTTGGTTTCCTTCAGGTTGGGGCACTCTGACTTGAAGTGTCCCTTTTTGTTGCATTCGTAGCTGGTAACGTTCGTCTTGCTCTTCGAGCTTGTTGAAGGTTCTGCTAGATCTTCCTTTCTTCGACTTGATTTCTTCTTGCTTGTTTGGTGCTTTAGCTCTTTGTAGTAGTCCCGAGCTAGCCGAACCAACTTGGGTCGATCCCCTTCACTATCTTCTGATTCCGAGTCAGAGTCAGACTCGGGTGCTAGTTGAGTCTTCTTCTTGGGAGCTTTCCCTTGAGATTTACCTGTAACAAAAGCTATACCTTTCTAAATCAAGGTAGTGTTAGTCTGTTCGTGCAGTTCTAGTTCAAAAAAGAGTTCGTCTAATTTGATTTCAGATAAGTTTCTTGAAACTTTGTATGCATCTACAATAGACGCCCATAGTGAGTTTCTCGGAAAACAATTTAGCGTATACCTTATCAGGTCGCGGTTTTCAACCTTGTGACTATCGTGTGCAGTGTTAGTAATATGAGAGAAGTGTCCTAAGGCAATCGCCTTATGATTGTAATCATTTACTTTAATAAATGAATATTCACTATTTGAGTATACATGTTCGTGAATTTGATTGAGATCTTAAACTCATTTACTGAATGTCCGCAATACAATTCACAGCATGAGAGAATTTGTGATGAATTTACAACTAGTGATTATCTCTACATGTGCAATTGTGAAGTATTGAAATTGTCCCTAGTCGATGAATTGATAAATACGGACACTATCAATTCTGTGGAGACAAGCATGCGTTATTCTCTAATCAGCTGATTCTCACTGGCTGGTGACATTGGGATGTCCGGAGATAAACATGAATGCTAGTTAAGGGAACTAGTTCATTGGAGTGACTAGCTGTAAAACTTCATAAGGTAATCTACATATAGATATGTCAATGAAGTTCTTACTGCAGCTTAAGTGCGATGTTCCTTTGACTTGCGGTGTTCAAGTCATCTTGGTCATGAAAACTTATACTTTGACATCTTAAGCAAGCATCTCCAAGGAGGTGTGGACCCAGGATGATTGGGTATAAGCCGAAGTGCCCGAAGATGTTTGAACATCCTACAATGGATTCACCACTCTTTGCGAGGAGATGTATACCCAAGGCCTATCGTCGGATTGTTACTCGAAGCCTCTGGACAGAGCATCACATGTTCCAAGTATGAATCTCTCAGAAATATGAGAGTAATTAGAATCCGTTGGACGAAAAAGACATTACTTGGGCTAGGTGTGACGTAGTCAGCCTAGTGGGGACTGACACACATAGACCGTGTCCTGAACCAAGTGGGTATAAGATGGTGAAGGGAATGAGGCACAACTCATTATAGCTGCTGAAGGGTTTCAGAATTATTTCTGAGGTCAACCGTTGATCTTTCGATTAATTGGGGATCATGATGTACTACTAGGTGCCACTCATGATCGTTCTATAATTGGTAAATTATAGACGGCCAACATAAATCGAAAGCCTATTTAATCACACGCACTACGAGTAATCCGAGGGATTTAAAACGAGTTGAAAATTGGATTTTTCGATCAAGAGAAATAAGTCGAATCTGAATTTATCAGAGGTGCACCGGAAGCTTAAAATGGCTAAGTCTTTTGAAGGCTTATTGGACGAATTAAATGAGTTTAATTCGCAAGGAGATGACTTGGTTTGGCCGGCCAAAGAGGGTCCCCACCCTCTTTGGTTTGGCCGGCCACAATGAGGAGAGAAACCAAATTATTTGGTTTAAATTATAAAATAAATCAAACGCGATTTGTTTTATAAAATTATAGATAAAGAAATTTATATAAAGAGATTTATTTTCATGGAAAATAAAATAAACCTTGGATTGATTCATTTTATTTTATAAAATCAATTATGAATTGATTTTTCCATGATAAGAAAAATTTATATAATAAATTTCTTTTGAAAATTTATTCCATAATAAAAGGGGAGATGTGTTTGTTTTATTATAAATTTAGTTAAAATAAAACTTGGCATAACAGAATAATTCATAGGAAAATTTATAAGATAAATTTCTTATGAAAATTTATTCCATTAGAAGGGAGACTTGACGAAGGAGATGCTACTATATAAAGGAACCAAGGCAAGGCTTGAATTTCATTCAAGAGATTAAGAAGCAAGCCCTCTCTCTCTCCTTCTCTCCCTCTACCTCCTCTAGGGCCGGCGCCCTCTCCCTCCTCTAGGGCCGGCGCCCCCCTTCTAGTTGCCGTGAGCCACATCCACCAAGAAGGTGCCGAAGAAGAAGAAGCGGGTCGCAACTCCTTCCTTCCCCGGAATCTTGATTCCGTTACTTGGTGGTTAGTTTCCATCTCTCTCTCTTGATATTCTTGTCGTGCCTTTGGAGAATCTAGTAGTTCTTGTCGGCACGAAACTCGTGGCTTTGCGAAGTCATCCCGAAGAGAACTCGGCGTGGACGTGAATAGAGGCGGAGCTTCCAAGGGACGCTACGGTTGGATCTCGTCCCTTTCTACGAGTTACGCGAGGTATTAAGTAAATTAGTTTACTTTCTGCAAAATCTTAAATGTATGATCATGTCTCCACAACTTAAGGTTGCATGCTAGATACGTGGTTAAAATAATTTAAGAAATTATTTATGCTAAACCTTCCGCTGCACGTAATTAAATTTTAAAATTACGAACCCGTATCCATGTCAACATGCACCCGGTCCCAACAGTGGTATCAGAGCCGGTTAGTGTTCGACATAATCATATAATTGTTTTACGGAAAACTTTATCATGATCTCAATTTTGGAAAATTTTCCAATTATGGAAACTTTCCAATTATGATAAATTTAGATTAAGAATTTCAAAGTTTGGAAATCCTCATGAATTTCGCAAAATTTTGAAATATCCTAGTTTCTGAAATTTTATGATAATTGTGAAAACTTCCCATTTTTGGAAACTTTCCAATTTTAGAAATTTCCTATTTTGGAAAATTTTCAATTTTGGAATTGTAAG
>JAGFNQ010004219.1:89656-128719 GCA_024364735.1 Boesenbergia rotunda
AGAAACTTACAATTATTCTGAAAACCTATTATGAAATCTCACAATTTTGGGCACTTTCTTTCAAAGAAAGTCTAGACAAATTTATGGATCATTAATTGACAATTAAATTCAAATTGGTTTTAAATTATCAATAAAATTCTTTATTTTGGATTGAGCCTCTGGGAGCCGTCCAATTTAAAGTTAGTTGTTGTAATTTAATTTCCTATTTTGAATAAAATTGTCATGTTTAATTTGGTAACGCCTCGGGGAGCGGACCAAATTAGATTTACAACAAATTCTTTTTTTTTGGGTATCTGAGCCTCAGGGAGCCACCCAAAGAAAATAATTTGTTGAAATTAATAAATCCATAAATAAAATATGTAATCAAATCTTGGAAAATTTGAGGTGATTCTCAAACGATAATTTCCTTATTTGATTTAAGAGGTGATGCTCTTACATATTATTGTCTCCAAAATTAATTAGGAAAATGGTTTCCTATAGAGTTTTCTTAAATAAGATTTTCATGAAAATAATATGTGGTTGAATTAAGGGAATCTGTCTCTTAATTTAATAAGATTTGATTTAGAGAAATTAAAGTCTTAAACATATTATTTCCGAAATTGATTATGACAATTTAAGAAATTGTTTCCCAAAACAATTCCTTGAATAAAGTATGAAATTAGAATTAGGAAATCCGGTTCCTAATTCAATTAATGAGACTTGATAAATTAAGTCACATACATAGTTTATTAAGGAAATCGTTAGTACATGACATAATTATATGTCATGAATGTGCTTAGAAAAGAAAGGATGAGACCTAAAACCCCTTACAAAATATTAAGGCTAACACCTTCCATTAATATGGTTAGAACCGGAGTTTTGTTTCTCGTTTGGGTTGATGGACACATCCATGCCCGGCTTGAACCTCAACATGTTCAAACCATGGAATTAGTTTATGATTAATATAGTTGGAGTCAGAGGTCAATCCTTAGTTTGGTTGTTGGACACATCCAAGCCTGACTAAACGGTTGAATGAACTCCAACCATATTAAAACTATTTCTTGATTAATGGGTCAGCCTTAAGCTTGGAGTATCGATTTGTTGTGCCACAGCCAAGGTCGATGTAAAGAGAGGTACAGTTGGGTGCTATGTATATTGTTGCATACTTGTTAATGAGTTAACAACCCAATGATTTATGCAAACATTCAATTAGTTGATAGCATAAAGTGATAGTTACATATATGGGATATGTAATCGGTATAATTACCTACCTTCATAGCTAAGAATAACTTGATGGCCACAGCCATGGTTGTTCTTATCTATGGTTGGATATCAACCTATTTGGAGGTGTTCCTACGATCTCCCGAATTGATAAAAAGGGTTATTCAATTCGAAAAATAAATAGGATTTAATTAATATATGTTGATGCATTCTTTATCATTCTTCTCACATAAGCTCAATTTGTATTTCTAGGATAATCACTCGATCATGTCTTCTCTGAATTTGCGTTCCATTTTGGACACCAATAAACTGACTGGGCCAAACTTCATGGACTACCTTCGAAACCTGAGGATAGTCCTCAAGGAAGAGAAGCTTGCTTATGTCCTTGAAGATCAACTTCCCAACCGTCCTCCAGAAAATGCAACTCCAGACCAGTTAGTGGCCTATCAGAAACATATGACCGATTCTGAACTTGCGAGTTGCATCATGCTAGCCATTATGGTACCTGAGCTGCAAAAGCAGCATGAGCATATGGATGCTTATACCATCATCTTCCATCTTCATGAGTTATTTGACGAGCAGGCGAGATCCGAAAGGTTCGAGGTCTCCAGACTCCTCTTCACCTCTAAGATGCAGGAAGGCACTTCTGTCTCATAGTTTGTGTTGAAGATGTTGGGGTACATTGAGCGACTAGGCACACTCGGTTTTGCAATGGATCATGAACTAAGTATTGACTTAATTCTGCATTGTTTGCCCAAAAGTTATTCACAATTCGTGATGAACTATCGGATGAACAAGCTGGAGACTACCATTCCTAAGTTGCTCAACCTGCTGAAGACTATAGAGCCTTCTGTGAAGCAGGATCAAAAGATGGTACTGTTAGTTGGTTTCTCAAAGAAAGATTCTAAGAGGAAGGCCAAAGAACAGAATAAGGGAAAGAAGAAAAATGCCAAAAAGACTGAAAAGACACCAAAAGGCACTTGCCATCACTGTGGCAAGAAGGGTCACTGGCGAAGAAACTGCAAGGTTTATCTTGAGTCCTTGAAGAAGAAGGCATCCGATGCCCCATCCTCTTCAGGTATCTTCGTTATTGAATGTCACTCTATTTCTCAACCACCTAGGTACTTGATACTGGGTGTAGCTCACATATATGTAATGACATACAGGGGCTAAGGAATAGAAGAAGACTCGTCAAGGGAGAAGTGAATTTGCGAGTTGGAAATGGAGCAAAGATTGCTGCTGTTGCCATCGGAACATATTTGCTAAAGCTCCCTACTGGACGTGTCTTAGAATTGGATAATTGTTATTTTGTTCCTTCGTTAATAAAGAACATTGTATCTATTTCATGCTTGAATGAAAAGGGTTACCATTTAACTTTTAGTAACAATTGTTGTTACTTAACTTTAAATAGTGTTCTTTATGGGACTGAACTTTATGCAATGGTATCTACACGTTAGATTTATCTGGTGACGTTTTCAATATCGAAGTTAGCAACAAACATGCTCGAATAGATAATCAAATAGACTCCTATACGTGGCATTGTCGTCTTGGCCATGTAAGTAAGAAACGCATGACCAAATTACACCGATGTGGAATTCTGGAATCATTTGTACCCGGTTCATTTGATACATGCGAATCATGCTTAAAAGGCAAGATGGCCAAATTACCCTTTTCCGGAAAAGGTAAACCAGTGGGAGAATTGCTTGGTCTAATACATACTGATGTATGTGGACCAATGTCAACTCTTGCACAAGGAGGCTATAGCTACTTCATTACCTTTATCGATGATCACTCACGATTCGGGTATGTGTTCTTGATGAAACACAAATCTGAAGCTTTTGAGAAATTCAAAGAGTTCAGAAATGAAGTAGAGAAACAGCTTGACAAAAGTATTAAGATACTTCGATCCGATCGGGGTGGTGAATACTTAAGTCAAGAGTTTCAAGATTATCTTAGGGACAATGGGATATTGTCTCAATGGACTCCGCCATATACACCACAACATAATGGTGTATCTGAGAGGCGTAACCGAACCTTGATGGACATGGTTAGATCCATGATGAATCATGCAACTCTTCCAAAATCCTTTTGGGGCTATGCACTTAAGACAGCTGTTTACTTGCTAAACAGAGTCCCGACCAAGGTAGTCTCTACTACTCCATATGTGACATGGAATAGTAAGAAACCTCACTTAACTCACCTTAAGATATGGGGTTGTCCTGCTTATGTGAAGCGGACTGTATCAGACAAATTGGATGCTAAGTCTGATAAATGTCTATTTATTGGATACCCTAAGGAAACAAAGGGTTACCAATTCTATCATCCCTTGGAACAAAAGGTGTTTGTTTCAAGGCATGCTGTATTTCTGGAAAAAGAATTTCCTTTACAAGAAAACAGTGGGAGTGACATTGAACTTGATGAAGTTCAAGAAACTCCAATAGACATTACAGAGACACCTAGTCTAGACCCACAACCAATAACTCATAATGATGAGCTATCAGTTGAACCTAAAACAACACCACCTCTTCGTAGGTCTGATAGGACACGCAATATTCCAGAGAGATACGGATTTCTCATAAGTGAATCGAACGACGTGTTACTCATAAGCGATGACGAACCTATCAGTTATAAAGATGTTCTGAAAAGTTCAGAAAGGGACAAATGACTTGAAGCCATGAAGTCGGAAATGGATTCCATGTACAAAAATCAAGTATGGAACTTGGTTAACCCACCTGAAGGGATTAAGCCAATAGGGTGCAAGTGGGTTTTCAAGAAGAAAACCGACATGGAATGTAAATCCATTCGGATGCTCCTGGCCATAGCAGCTTATTATGATTATGAGATATGACAAATGGATATGAAAACAGCTTTCCTTAATGGAAACCTGCTTGAGGATGTATACATGATACAACCTGAAGGTTTCACATCGGTTGATAAAACCAAAATATGTAAGCTTCGATGATCCATATATGGACTAAAGCAAGCATCCAGGAGCTGGAACATCCGTTTTGATGAGACAATCAAAGAGTTTGATTTCTCACAAAATCCTAACGAACCTTGTGTGTACAAGAAGGTTAGTGGGAGTGCAGTCGTATTCCTAGTATTATATATCGATGACATATTACTTATAGGAAACGATATATCAGTCTTACAGTCGGTTAAAATTTGGTTGTCCAAAACTTTCTCTATGAAAGACCTGGGACAAGCAACCTATATCCTTGGGATTAGAATCTATAGAGATAGATCAAAACGGTTGCTTGGTCTTTCGCAGTCTACATATATAGACCGAGTGCTAAAAGGGTTTAGCATGTCGGAATCCAAGAAAGGTTACCTTCCCATCAGGCATGGGATCAACCTTTCAAAGTCTATGTGTCCGCGTACAGAAGACGAGAGGATTTACATGAATAAGATTCCTTATGCATCCGCGATAGGATCTATCATGTATGCTATGTTATGTACTAGGCCCGATGTATCGTATGCTCTGAGCGTCACGAGCAGATACCAGTCTGATCCAGGAATGGATCATTGGGCGGCTGTCAAGACAATCCTTAAGTACTTAAGAAGAACTAAGGATGTGTTCCTAATATATGGAGAAGGAGATATGGTAATACATGGGTATACAGATGCCAGTTTCCAGACAGATAAGGATGACTCCAAATCTCAGTCTGGATACGTATTTACTTTGAATGGAGGCGCAATAAGTTGGAAGAGTTCCAAACAAGACACCGTAGCGGATTCTACCACGGAAGTAGTCTGGATCAAGAAGTTTGTCTCGAAACTTGGTGAGGTTCCAACCATTGATGAAGCAATACCGGTTTATTGCGACAACAATGGAGCTATTGCACAAGCAAAGGAACCAAGGTCTCATCAGCGATCCAAACATGTGCTTCGCCGCTATCATCTGATCAGAGAGATTATAAGTAAGAATGATATACAAATTGAGAAAATTCCCACTGAAAGGAATTTAGCGGATCCTTTAACTAAGGCCTTGCCTCAAAGCAAGTTTGAGGGTCATGTTAGAGCCTGTGGTATTGAATACCGTAGTGATTGGCATTAGGCCAAGTGGGAGTTTGTTAGTAATATGAGAAAGTGTCCTAAGGCAATCGCCTTATGATTGTAATCATTTACTTTAATAAATGAATATTCACTATTTGAGTATACATATTCGTGTATTTGATTGAGATCTTAAACTCATTTACTGAATGTCCGTAATATAATTCACAGCATGAGAGAATTTGTGATGAATTCACAACTAGTGATTATCTCTACATGTGCAATTGTGAAGTATTGAAATTGTCCCTAGTCGATGAATTGATAAATACAGACACTATTAATTCTGTGGAGACTAGCATGGGTTATTCTCTAATCAGCTGATTCTCACTGGCTGGTGACATTGGGATGTCCGGAGATAAACATGAATGCTAGTTAAGGGAACTAGTTCATTGGAGTGACTAGCTGTAAAACTTCGTAAGGTAATCTACATATAGATATGTCAATGAAGTTCTTACTGTAGCTTAAGTGCGATGTTCCTTTGACTTGTGGTGTTCAAGTCATCTTGGTCATGAAGACTTATACTTTGACATCTTAAGCAAGCATCTCCAAGGAGGTGTGGACCCAGGATGATTGGGTATAAGCCTAAGTGCCCGAAGATGTTTGAACAGCCTACAAAGGATTCACCACTCCTTGCGAGGAGATGTATACCCAAGGCCTATCGTCGGATTGTTACTCGAAGCCTCTGGCCAGAGCATCACATGTTCTGAGTATGAATCTCTCAGAAACATGAGAGTAATTAGAATCCGTTGGACGAGAAAGACATTACTTGGGCTAGGTGTGACGTAGTCAGCCTAGTGGGGACTGACCGTGTCCTGAACCAAGTGGGTATAAGATGGTGAAGGGAATGAGGCACAACTCATTATAGCTGCTGAAGGGTTTCAGAATTATTTCTGAGGTCAACCATTGATCTTTCGATTAATTGGGGATCATGATGTACTACTAGGTGCCACTCATGATCATTCTATAATTGGTTAATTATAGACGGCGAACATAAATCGAAAGCCTATTTAGTCACACGCACTACAAGTAATCCGAGGGATTTAAAACGAGTTAAAAATTGGATTTTCCAATCAAGAGAAATAAGTCGAATCTGAATTTATCAGAGGCGCACCGGAAGCTTAAAATGGCTAAGTCTTTTGAAGGCTTATTGGACGAATTAAATGAGTTTAATTCGCAAGGAGATGACTTGGTTTGGCCGGCCAAAGAGGGTCCCCACCCTCTTTGGTTTGGCCGGCCACAATGAGGAGAGAAACCAAATTATTTGGTTTAAATTATAAAATAAATCAAACGCGATTTGTTTTATAAAATTATAGATAAAGAAATTTATATAAAGAGATTTATTTTCATGGAAAATAAAATAAACCTTGGATTGATTTATTTTATTTTATAAAATCAATTATGAATTGATTTTTCCATGATAAGAAAAATTTATATAATAAATTTCTTTTGAAAATTTATTCCATAATAAAAGGGGAGATGTGTTTGTTTTATTATAAATTTAGTTATAATAAAACTTGGCATAACAGAATAATTCATAGGAAAATTTATAAGATTAATTTCTTATGAAAATTTATTCCGTTAGAAGGGAGACTTGGCGAAGGAGAGGCCACTATATAAAGGAACCAAGGCAAGGCTTGAATTTCAATCAAGAGATTAAGAAGCAAACCCTCTCTCTCTCCTTCTCTCCCTCTACCTCCTCTAGGGCCGGCGCCCTCTACCTCCTCTAGGGCCGGCGCCCTCTCCCTCCTCTAGGGCCGGTGCCCCTTCTAGTTGCCGTGAGCCACATCCACCAAGAAGGTGCCGAAGAAGAAGAAGAAGCGGGTCGCAACTCCTTCCTTCCCCGGAATCTTGATTTCGTTACTTGGTGGTTAGTTTCCATCTCTCTCTCTTGATATTCTTGTCGTGCCTTTGGAGAATCTAGTAGTTCTTGTCGGCACGAAACTCGTGGCTTTGCGAAGTCATCCCGAAGAGAACTCGGCGTGGACGTGAATAGAGGCGGAGCTTCCAAGGGACGCTACGGTTGGATCTCGTCCCTTTCTACGAGTTACGCGAGGTATTAAGTAAATTAGTTTACTTTCTGCAAAATCTTAAATGTATGATCATGTCTCCACAACTTAAGGTTGCATGCTAGATACGTGGTTAAAATAATTTAAGAAATTATTTATGCTAAACCTTCCGCTGCACGTAATTAAATTTTAAAATTACGAACCCGTATCCATGTCAACATGCACACGGTCCCAACATGCAGCCCATTCATCATCTCCTAAATTCTGGCGTGGAGTTGGGCTGCAGTCTCACCGTCGTGCATCTTGATTGTATAGAGTCTGTTCAGCATCGAATCTCTTTTGATGATCCTCGTGTCGGAAGTGCCTTCATGCAGCTCGATCAGCTTGTTCCAAAGCTCCTTCGCACTGTTGAAGGGTCCAACCCGATTCAGCTTCTCCTTGGTTAAGCCGCATTGCAAAGTTTGGGTTGCCTTTGCATCGGCCTCGATTTTCTTTTAAGTGGGTCGTCCCACTCGGTATAATGTTGCATCACACCTTGTGCATTTTTGGGAATTTCCAGCCCAGACTGGATGATTATCCACATGTCCACCTGAGTTTTCAGGTGGACTTCCATCCTACTTTTCCAGTAGGAGAAGTCTTCTCCACTAAAAAGAGGAGGTCTGACAGTGTTGTATCCCTCTTGCATGACCATTAGAATTTACTGAAAAAGAAATAACAAAAAATTTGTTCCAAGACTGAGTCTTGGATTAGTAGTGCGGGGAAAAAATTATTGAAAAGGAAAAAGATCGAGTGGTGTTGCACCAACCTCGATTAACGAGAAAATTCGAGCAAAAAGAATTTAAAATTCATAAATCCAAAAAAATTCAAATTGGTGGTTGCACCAAGTTTGAGCCAACCGCTCTGATACCACTTGTTGGATTGGAGTAAATTGATAGAGGGGGGGGTGAATATCGATCAAAAATTTTCGGACAATTAAGAGAAATTACGCAGCGGAAAGAGTAAAACAAAGTCGCTAACACAGTTTGTTTTACTTGGTTCGGAGTCGCGGTCGGCTCCTACTCCAAGGCCCAATGTCCTTGACCGTTTACGATGGGCAATTATATATTCGAAGAATGTTTACAATTTGGAGTACAGATATAGAATTAAAAACGAAGTTACAACACTTATGAAATTTAAGCTTTTACCGACGACCGAAGTGGATGGAATTTCGGAGCAGCAGGTCGTCGTCGGCGCTTGAATCGCGAATGCGGAGCATGTCAGAGCGTAGCGATTGAGCGAAAGTGTTGAGAGCGAGATTTGCAAGTTGTTCTAAAGCCTTGGGGGTGAACCCCCTTTTATAGTGGTCACTCTGGCACCTGTGTTGAAGGTGTTAGTGATATGAGAGAAGTGTCCTAAGGCAATCGCCTTATGATTGTAAATATTCATTTTAATAAATGATAATTCACTATTTGAGTATACATGTTTGTGTATTTGATTGGGATCTTAAACTCATCTACTGAATGTTCACAATACAATTCACAGCATAAGAGAATTTGTGATTGGATCACAACTAGTGATTATCTCTAAATGTGCAATTGTGAAGTATTGAAAATATCCCTAGTCGATGAATTGATAAAAACGGACATTATCAATTCTGTTGAGACTAGCATAGGTTATTCTCTAATCAGCTGATTCTCACTAGCTGGTGACATTGGGATGTCCGGAGATAAACATGGATGCTAGTTAAGGGAACTAGTTCATTGGAGTGACTAGCTGTAAAACTTCATATGGTAATCTATATAGATATGTCAATGAAGTTCTTACTGCAGCTTAAGTGCGATGTTCCTTTGACTTGCGGTGTTCAAGTCATCTTGGTCATGGAGACTTATACTTTAACATCCTAAGCAAGCATCTCCTAGGAGGTGTGGACCCAGGATGATTGGGTATAAGCCGAAGTGCCTGAAGATGTTTGAGCAGCCTACAAAGGATTCACCACTCCTTGCGAGGAGATGTATACCCAGGCCTATCGTCGGATTGTTACTCAAAGCCTCTGGCCAGAGCATATCATGTTTAGAGTGCGAGTCTCTTAAATACATGAGAGTAATTAGAAATCCAAAGGACGAGAAAGACACTACTTGGGCTAGGTGTGACGTAGTCAGCCTAGTGGGGACTGACACACACAGACCATGTCCTGAACCAAGTGGGTATAAGATGGTGAAGGGAATGGGGCACGATTCATAAGAGCTGCTGAAGGGTTTCGGAATTACTTCTGAGGTCAAACCGTTGATCTTTCGATTAATTGGTGGTCATGATGTACTACTAGGTGCCACTCATGACCGTTCTATAATTGGTAAATTATAGACGGCCAACATAAATCGAAAGTCTATTTAGTCACACGCACTACGAGTAATCCGAGGGATTTAAAACGAGTTAAAAATTGGATTTTCCAATCAAGAGAAATAAGTCGAATCTGAGTTAATCAGAGGCGCAACGGAAACTTAAAATGGCTAAGTCTTTTGAAGGCTTATTGGGCGAATTAAATGAGTTTAATTCGCGATCGGTTCGGCTCGGTTTGGCCGGCCAAAGAGGGTGTTAACCCCCTTTGGTTTGGCCGGCCACAACAAGGGGAAGAAACCAATTTATTTGGTTTAATTAATAAAATAAATCTAGCACGATTTGTTTTATAAATTATGGATAAATAAATTTGTATAAAGAAATTTATATAAATAAATTTATAGAAATTTATTCTTTTTATGGAAATTAAAATGATCCATAGAATGGTTTATTTTAATTTTATAAAATCAATTATGAATTGATTTTTTCATAATAAGAAAGTTTATAAATTTCTTATAAAATTTATTCCATAATTAAAGGAGAGAAGTATTTATTTTATTATAAAGTTTGTTATAATAAAACTAGGCATAACGGAATTATTCATAAGAAAGATTATAAGATAAATTTCTTATGAAAATTAATTCCGTTAATTCCGTTAAGAGAGAGACTTGGCGAGGGAGAAGCAACTATATAAGGAACCAAAGGCAAGCCTTGAATTCAAAAATCAATTAATCAAGAAATTAGTTGCTCTCTCTCTCTCTCTACATGCCTCTCTCTCTCTAGGGCCGGTGCCCCTCTCTCTCTAGGGCCGGCTCTCTCTCCTCCCCTAGGGCCGGCGCAACTCCCAAGGTGGGCGTGAGCTTCATACACCAAGACGACCTCGGAGAAGAACAAGCGGATCACATCTCCTTCCTTCTCGGAATTTAGATTCCGTCTCTTGGTGGTTAGTTTCCTTTCTTCTCTCTTAATCTTCTAGTTGTGCCTTTAGAGAATCTAGTAGTTCTCGTCGGCACAAAACTCATGGCTTTGCGAAGTCATCCCGAAGAGAACTCGGCGTGGACGTGAATAGAGGCGGAGCTTCCAAGGGACGCTACGGTTGGATCTCGTCCCTTTCTACAAGTTACGCGAGGTATTAAGTAAATTAGTTTACTTTCTGCAAAATCTTAAATATATGATCATGTCTCCACAACTTAAGGTTGCATGCTAGATACATGGTTAAAATAATTTAAGAAATTATTTATGCTAAACCTTCCACTGCACGTAATTAAATTTTAAAATTACGAACTCGTATCCATGTCAACATGCACCCGGTCCCAACATGCAGCCCATTCATCATCTCCTAAATTCTGGCGTGGAGTTGGGCTGCAGTCTCACCGTCGTGCATCTTGATTGTATAGAGTCTGTTCAGCAATGAATCTCTTTTGATGATCCTTGTGTCGGAAGTGCCTTCGTGCAGCTCGATCAGCTTGTTCCAAAGCTCCTTCGCACTGTTGAAGGGTCCCACCCAATTCAGCTTCTCCTTGGTTAAGCCGCATTGCAAAGTTTGGGTTGCCTTTGCATCAGCCTCGATTTTCTTTTAAGTGGGTCGTCCCACTCAGTATAATGTTGCATCACACCTTGTGCATTTTTGGGAATTTCCAGCCCAAACTAGATGATTATCCACATGTCCACCTGAGTTTTCAGGTGGACTTCCATCCTACTTTTCCAGTAGGAGAAGTCTTCTCCACTGAAAAGAGGAGGTCTGGCAGTGTTGTATCCCTCTTGCATGACCATTAGAATTTACTGAAAAAGAAATAACAAAAAATTTGTTCCAAGACTGAGTCTTGGATTAGTAGTGCGGGGAAAAAATTATTGAAAAGGGAAAAGATCGAGTGGTGTTGCACCAACCTCGATTAACGAGAAAATTCGAGCAAAAAGAATTTTAAATTCATAAATCTGAAAAAAATTCGAACTGGTGGTTGCACCAAGTTTGAGCCAACCGCTCTGATACCACTTGTTGGATTGGAGTAAATCGATAGGGGGGTGAATATCGATCAGAAAATTTTCGGACAATTAAGAGAAATTACGCAGCGGAAAGAGTAAAACAAAGTTGCTAACACAGTTTGTTTTACTTGGTTTGGAGTCGCGGTCAGCTCCTACTCCAAGGCCCAATGTCCTTGACCGTTTACGATGGGCAATTCTATATTCGAAGAATGTTTACAATTTGGAGTACAGATATAGAATTAAAAACGAAGTTACAACACTTATGAAATTTAAGCTTTTACCGACGACCGAAGTGGATGGAATTTCGGAGCAGCAGGTCGTCGTCGGCGCTTGAATCGCGAATGCGGAGCGTGTCAGAGCGTAGCGATTGAGCGAAAGTGTTGAGAGCGAGATTTGCAAGTTGTTATAAAGCCTTGGGGGTGAACCCCCTTTTATAGTGGTCACTTGGGCACCTGTGTTGAAGGGGGCGCCTGACACGTAACCTCTCTTGCACGAACTCTAATCCGCAGGCTTGGTCAGCGCTTATCCCCTTCATTGAGGTGCCTGAGCTGACTGAGGCGCTTGTGTTAACATAGGCGCCTAGCTTGACTTGGTCCAAAGGCTTCCGTGGCAGTTTGCTTCGATGGCTTGGTTTGGCCTTGCACTGGGGCACCTGTATCCATACAGACGCCTAGACCAGTGAGGCGCCTCCTTCCAATGAGGCACCTAAGCTGCAGAAACACTGTCCCTTCGTTACCTGCAACTAGGGTTAGTTTAAAACACAAGAAGCAAATACATGATATATTAGACATTATTTACAGCCTAAGCTATCTTGGTTCTGACTTTGGGTCTCCCAAATGGAACCCTAGGTCGAACCGACGCCTAATGTTCCCTCCTACGGGGAACACACCCTCACCTACTCCTCTCAGGAGAATTTACCTTTTTGCCAACTGGCTCCTCCGGTTGGACTTTTGCCGAGCTTCACTCACCAGGTCTTCGGTGCCCAATTCCCGACCAGGTCTTAGTGCCAGGCTTCACTCACGAGGTCTTCGGTGCCCAGTCCTCGACCAGGTCTTAGTGCCCAGCTTCACTTACCAGGTCTTAGTGTCCAGCTTCACTCACCAGGTCGTATTGCCCAACCTTACGTCAGGACTTAGTTGCCCAGCCCGCGGTCAGGACTTAGTGCCTAGTCTACCTAGCTAGGACTTTCCTGCACACTTAATCAGCTTGTTAGATCACAATCAAATCTTAACTTCTGAACCTTTTGCCATCATCAAAACAAAGGTTTGACTTTGGTGCTTCTGGCACCAACAGTTTTTGATGGTGGTTAACCGAAATGGGTGTTGTCTCACGTAATGTTTTTTGTGCCGCTTGTGTAATGTAGCCCCTACTTGATAGTGTGTTGTTTTATGAACATTATAGGTCGAATGTAGAGGCCTATAGAGTGGTGGGATGAGAGCTATTCACCCAATACAAAGGGTTGTGATGTGTGTAGGGTGATATGGTCTGGTTTGATGATAGTTGTGGATATCCTATACATGATGCGCAGATTGAGGCCTTAACCTTATGATGCGATACATGTACCTATTTCAAAAAAAAGGTGTGTCATTGTCGGAGTAGTGTTTCGTCATCTCTAGATTGTTTCAGCGTAGCACACTAGAGCACAAGTGATGTAGAGAGTTGATACTGAGTCTCTGGTGGAAAACCCCGTATATAAGATCATACAAGCACGCGTATGGCTATATGGGTACCGTGTTGCTGTGATTCTGCTGCGACCTTGGTCCAAGTTTTATCCTTCTTGGGTGCATGACTGCTTCTCAGCCGCCTGTGTTGCTGACGTGGTGCTCCACTCAACGTGCACCAACTCAACCGAGCCCTGGATGAGTCAGACCCACACGGGCGCCCGAGTCCCTCTCGGGCACTTGTATTCTCGTGCTCCCTACTACCGCCAGCTGTCATTTCACTTAGATGCAACACAAGGTTAGTCTAATAATAATATGTAAAGGGAAATACATACAAGACAACTAGTGTTGTCTAGTCTTGACTTTCAGGTTTCAACTAAAACCCTAGGTCGAATCGACACTTACTGTTCCCTCTTTCAGAGAACGCGCCCACACCTCCTCCACTCTGAAGAAGTTACCTATTGCCAACCGGCACCTCCGGTTGGACTTTTGGTCGGCCTCCAAAGACTCCGGATCTCGCGACATCCGTACCTCGACCTGTCCCAACTTATGTCTGTTGTCCTCACTTGGCTAAGACTTCTGCCTGATCTTCCAAATCAGGGCTTCGGTGCCCAACCACCAGTCAGGTTTTCATGCCCAGCTTCACTTATAAGGTCTTCGGTGTTAGGATGTATCTAAAAGCCTAACTTTTGTATGAATATCTACATTTTGAAATGAGAATCACATGATCATTGTTTGCATTTTATATTTATTATGTGTGTGCATATTGTCTAATACTTTATATTGTAGATAACATGGTATATGGTGTCACATAGAAGATCATGTTATCAGTCCCTTGTAGAGTATAAGTAGTGTCTCACAACCAAGATAGTTTTAGACAAACCATTGGCATGGCTGTAGTGTAATTTAGTATTGGTTTATCTTGACCATAGAATTATACTAGTACACTTTGTGTGTATTGAGCAGGACCGATATAGAGGTGATTTAATTTATACTAACTATATAATTGAATCAGACTTCGAATATTATGGTGTACATGCTCTTCATCCCGATATAATAATGGGCACATGTATTTAATATCTATGTCTTTGATTTACCAGTGGGCGAGATTTATTTGTTAAATTGATAGGCCCAGTAAATTGGGAAATAATATTATTTACATGGTATGCCATTGATTATAAAAGGAAACTGTGTCCTAATGCGTTAGCATAATGATGCCCCCTTGAGGAGCTCATAATGCTCATCATGTTAAATCCTACAGGTGGACTTGGTCCAACATGATGATAAGGTTAAGTGGTACTACTCATGGAGTTAGATATTAATTAATTAAATTGTCAGTAATTTAATTAATTAATGAGCATTCGAGATCTTAAACACGGGGAGAGTTTGTACACATAATAGGTGGAGCACATATTTAATTATGGGCGTTGGTGAGGTAGTTCAATGATAATCCTTTTGTGGATTAGATTATCATTAATGGATTGGGCCTTGATCTATTAGGAGGCCAAGACCCAACTCCTCATCATGGTCCCTATTGTAGCCTATATATATATATACTTCATGAGTCATGAGACCAAGGCATACAACACAACCCTAGGACCTCTCTTTTCTCTCCGCACATCCTCTCTCTCTCCTAGGTTTTCGGCCGGCGCAAGGTGAAGGAAGGGAGGTGGCGCAAGGTGAAGGAAGGGAGGTGGCGCAAGGCATGAGGGAAGGAAGAAGTGCTTTGCTTCTTCATCTTCTCTTCCTCCTTCTCTTCTCTTCTTCCCTAGATGGCACGACAGCAAGTGGAGAAGGAGGAGGTGGCACCACCTTGGCTTGAAGGTGGTCGGCGGCAAGCAAGGAAGAGGAATAGGTTTCAGCGGCTAAGGTTTCAAAGAAGAAGAGGAATTCTTCCTCTTCTTCTTCATCGTCTTCCTTCTCCTCTTCATCTCTTGACGCCGAAGCAAGCAAACAAAGGAGGTTTCTCCTCCTTTTTGGCTGGCGGCGCAAGCACAAGGAAACCCTAGGGTTTTGGCGCAAGGAAGAAGAAAGGGAAAGGAAACTAGGGTTTTACCTTGGTGACTTCGTTTCTTGGAAGATCGTCGTCCACACGGCATCAAAGAAGAGGGTAGGACATACGATAGAAGATCATGAGGTAAACAAGAGATATACTTCTTGTTTAGTTTCTTTTGTTCTTATTTAATTATTGTATGTTAATTATTGTCATGTACCCCGAAGATAAACAAAGAAATCGGCGATCTATTCATCGTCTATTCCGCGTCTAGTCGAATATACGAGTTAGATTGCTTGAACAACAAGTTTGTTCAAGCGGTCACTCAAGTTGATTAGTACGTGTTGGTGCAGGAAGCACCATATCGAACCTTGTTTTGATATTGGCAAAGGATTCAAAGTTAAGTACTATTTGTGATCTAACGAAATTCTCTGAGTGTGCAGAAACAAAGTCCTAGCGAAGGGCTGCTAGGCACCTGGTGAAGGACTGCCAGGAAACAATGTCCTAGCGAAGGGCTGCTAGGAACCTGGCGAAGGACTGCCAGGATACAAAGCCCTAGCAAATGGCTGCTAGGCACCTGGTGAAGGACTGCCAGGATACAAAGCCCTAGCGAAGGACTGCTAGGCACCTGGCGAAGGAATGTCAGGATACAAAGCCCTAGCGAGGGACTGCTAGGCACCTGGCGAAGGAATGCCAGGATACAAAGCCCTAGCGAAGGACTGCTAGGCACCTAGAGAAGGGCTGCTAGGAGTTGAAGACCTAGAGAAGGACTGCTGGGCACCAGGCGAAGGATTGCTTGGTACTGAAGACCTAGCGAAGGACTGCTGGGCACCTGGCGAAGGACTACTGGGCAAAAGTCCAACCGGAGGAGCCGGTTGGCAAAAGGTAATCTCTCCTGAGAGGAGTAGGTGAGGACGCGTTCCCCGTCGAGGGAACAGTAGGCGTCGGTTCGACCTAGGGTTCCATTTTGGAGACCCAAAGTCAGAACCAAGACAGCTAAGGCTGTATAATCATACCATATTCTTGTTTTATTGTATTTGCAACTAACCCTGGATGCAGGACCAAAGGAACGAGTCTCTGCAGCTCATAACGCCTCAAGGGAGAGAGGCAGCAGCTGAGTAGGGTGCCCCGGAGGTCCCGGGCGCCCCCAAGGTCAAGGCAAAACAAGTAAAGCAAGAGAACGCTTCGGAAGCTCACTGGGGGGGGGGGGCGCCCCCATGCTCCCGGGCGCCCCGGATGCCTCGGGTGCCTCGGGCTCAAGCCAACGAAGCGAATAGAGTCAAGCCAGCGAGAAGCCAGCGGACTGAGTCAACCCCGGGCGCCCCCAGTCAACTCTTAGCCCTATTCAAGTGGGATAAGGGCTGACCGAGACTTGTTCGGATCGGCTGACACGTGGGGGGGGGGGGGCGTCCCCAACGTTCAGGGCGCCCCAGAAGGCTATAAATAGCCCCTCGACCCCAAGGCTTCAAACAACTTCTTTCCAATGCCACTACGCTCTTCGACTCAAGAGCTCTTCTCCGGAAACCTTCCATCTCGAAAGTGAAGCGCCGACGACGACCCTCTGCTCAGAAGTACAATCTACAACGTGCGTCGGTAACGAAAGAGCTTAAGTTTTAATTTACTGCACTACAACTGTAATCTTTTTGTAATCCTTTTTGCGCACATATAGAATTGCCCCCAGTAAACGGTCAACGACCGTGGGCCTTGGAGTAGGAGCCCACCGCGACTCCGAACCAAGTAAATCCTGGTGTTTACGTTTGGTTTTCGTGTTAATTTTCCGTTGTGCATACTCTCCCTAAATCCGAAACGATTTACGATATTCACCCCCCCTCTATCGTATTCTCTCGATCCAACAAGTGGTATCAAGCGAGGTAGCTCAAATTTGGTGCAACCACCAATTTAAGATTTATTTTTGGATTTACGAAAATTTTCATTTTATTTCTTTTCTTTTTGTTAATCGAGATTGGTGCAAAACCACTCGATCTTTCTCGCTTTTTATTTCAAATAAATAATATCTGTAGGTGGGTTTAAAATATTCAATTCTTATTCAATTCTTATTTGTCAATTTTCAATTTTCAATTTTCAATTTTCAATTCTTATTTTTTCACTATAAGTCAGAATTGATAAAACGATAAATTTTCAAAAATTTGTCATAAATTTTTTTATTATTATTTTAATATTTTTTTCTCGAAATTCGTGCTACCTTAAATCGAGCAGATTTTTCCCAAATATTGAATTCTTATTTTTTTTCATCATTAATCAAAATTGATAAAGCTAATATTTTCAAAAATTTGTCATTAATTTTTTATTTATTTTATTATTATTTTACCTCGAAATTCGTGAATACACTTTTATTGAGCTAGTTTTTTTTCTTTCCCGCACTACTAATCCAAGGCCAAGTCTTGGTACATTTTTGGTGTTTCTTTTGTGTACAAGGTATAAACTAAATGACCAACCAAGAGTGGAATAGTGTCCATTCACCCCTATTCTGTGGCGAGAACTTCAGAACCTGGAAGGGTCTAATGGAATCCCACCTAAAGACCCATCTGGATTTATGGATGATGATCCAAACAGGGTTTTCAGTACCTACAGAAGATGGAAAGTCGATCGCCTGGGATAAATTGGACGAACCAACTCTGAGGAAGATTGAGGCAGATGCAAAGGCGACTGCAATCCTACAATGTGACCTAACTAATGAAGAATTGAAGCAGATCGGACCCTTCAATTGTGCTAAAGAGATGTGGGAGAAGCTAATCAACCTACACGAAGAGAGCTCCGATATCGAGATCTTTGAAGGTGTGATGCTCGAATCATCGGATGAATCAGACGATAAGGAAGATCAGGCAAGTCATTTTGCATTCTCAGCTCAAGCACAAGTACCTGCGAAAGAATTGACACCCGACGTCGAAATCGAACTAGAGTCAGACAACAAGTTTTCTGAGACAAAATCGGTAACTAATTTTGAATCATTTTCTGAATTAAGGTTAAATAATCAAGCTGATACTGCAATGGTCGAGGAAGGTATAGTTTTCATTGCAGGGAAAACTCCAAGAGAACTGCAAAAGAGGCATCAACCAGTACCTAAGTCCAACTCAGACTCAGAACTTAACGACGAAGATGGAGATCCTCGGAAACTGGTCCGGTTGGCTCGCGACCACTACAAAATACTGAAGAAACAATCAAGCAGAAGAAAGATGGCTAAAATCAAGGGGGAGACCTCCAAAAAGAAATCTAAAAGTAAATTTACAGTATTTGAAAATCCATTATTTACCTTGAATAATATGATTGAACCTTATAAATTAGTTAAAGCAAACATTAGTAAATTGGAACAAGAAGATGAAATATTGAAACATAAGGTCAAAATGCTAGAAAGCCTAATTCACAATTTTGCTAATTCTAAAAACCCAGAATATCATTACAATTATGATGTGACTTAGATGATTACTTTTCTCGCGTATTTCATTATGCTTAGATTTAGGATTGGTTAGATTAAGGACTAAAACGATTAACTGAAATTTGAACAACATAGTATTGGGTGGAGGTGAGATGATAGTACGTTAGGGAAGCCTCTTCTAATAAGGTCAAGTATACTCTACTTGGTCTGTTTAGACTGGTGAAGCTAGCCGAAGCTACCGATCCAAGACCCAAACTAGTTAGACCAGAATTTGTCAACAAGTAATTTTGAAAATGAAATTTCACTAAAAGGCTTTGTCAAGGAAAGGGTTGATGATCCAATAAGTCTACGGCCAAAGAAGGCCTTGTGCCTCACCAAGACCTGGAAGCTAATTTTTGAAATTCAAATTTAATTTACTTCTTGTCAAATTCAAATCTAACACAAATTTCAATCAATCGTAGATTCAACCATTTTTTTCAAAATAAAATTAAAATTCATTAAAATAGTTTTCAAAATTAATTTAACTTTTCAAAACTAATCATAATTTTTCAAAATAAAATCCTTACTTCTATCAAAACCTATCTCACAAAACCCCATAAGGTTAACATGCTTGATCACGTAGAACTGGGTGAGACATCAAGGACCTAAAAGCATAATTCACTATCCTTCTAAATAAAACTCAAACTGCTTTCAAAAGTTATTCAAAATTATCTCTAGTTAATTCGGTTATCTGTACCCTACTTTTTCAACTCTAACAGTTTCAAAATACTGAATTTCATGTTAAATATCACAATAGACTCGTTCTAAATATACTCTAGGGCTTGATTGATTTAGTTATTGATTGGTCAAACATAGTCAACTGAGTCAAACATGGTCAAAACAATCAAACCTAGTCAATACTAAAGACCCTTCAAGCACTTAGATAAAGTCAAGACGAGTCGGATACACGGGGAGTTTTTTTTGTTTGAAAAATTTAGATTTATTCTCAAAAACCTTATGCTCTAAAATTTAGTATCATCTCAAAATAAGGTTTTCAAAAATTGGCTCAAAAACCTTGGTATATTACTATCTCTTTAAAGAACCATTATCATTTCAAAATTTTCTTCGGGGCTTATGCTTTAAAAATTATCTTCATTTCAAGTTGTGTTTTCAAAAATTTATCTCCTTAAAAGTTATCATACTCAGAAGGTTATTAAAAATTATTCTTTTGATTTTAATAAACCCTAAAGACACAGAGGAAGGTCCACTTCATGATCTACAAGGACTCCTAGGATGTGTCAAATTTAGGGGGAGTTTGAGTCAAAAGAAGAATTTCTGAAATGTTTTTTTGTAATTATTTATTTTGAAGTTATTAGATAATTCTTATAATTTAAATCAAACCTTAAAACTCAGAGGAAGATCGCTTGTCAACAAGCTTCCTAGGACTGGGTCAAGTTTAGGGGGAGATCAAATTAAAAGAATTATTGAACATTTTCAAAATTAGATGTTTTCATGCACTGCACGTTTAAAATCTTTTTGAGAACTTAAATAATTTTTCTTTCAAAATACCATTATTTTATTTTTCAAAATTCTTATGGCTTATGAAATTATTTTTGAAATAATATTTACTTGGGTTGGAGAAATTTCCAGGACACTTAAGAAAATGTCCTTGTAGTCAACAAGGTTTCCTAGGATTGTGTCAGACTGGAAAAGAAACCTCGTCAAGTAAAATATTATGTTTTCAAAATGCATAATACTTTTCAAAAATTATTTATATTTTTTAAATAGTTTTCTAAAATAGTACTTAGACTTTCCAAAAAGGATCAATCTATTTTTTTAAAAAGTACTTGCATATTTTTCAAAAATGCATATTTTTTCAAAAGTACTTATATTTTTCAAAAATTGCATACTAGCTTTCAAAAGTACTTCTATTTTTCAAAATATAATATTTTCAAAAAGTACTAATACTTTTCTAAGGCAATAGTATTCTAAGTACGTGAATTGTCTAAAGATTTGCCTATAAATATAATTTTTTTTTCAAAATTGCATAATACCATTCAAAGTGGAGCTTTGTTGGTGCAATTTAAGCTTTTTGCTAGGCTTTCAACAGTTATACTAAGTATTTTTATATTTTCAAAACTCATAGGCTCTGATACATAATTTTTTTTATCTTAAGACTTCTTTCAAAATATATTTCTTTATTAATAAACAGCTAAGGAGAGAAAAAGCTCAAATTGTTCAAAATCAAAATGTTTTTCAAAAGCTTTCTCTTATTCAAAAAGCAAAGTTGAATTTCTAAGTGTGCTTTCAAAAATTTCTAAGAGCATCGTTTTGCAAATATTTCTAAGTAGATTTTTCCTTAGTAAACAAAGTTTGTCTGAGCAAAATCTTTAGAAATTTTTGGGCAAATATTTCTAAGTAAAGTTTTCTTAGTAAACAAATCTTTGTTTTGGCAAAAACTTGTCCATTTAAAGATTTTTGTTGTTTTAAATACACAAAATATGGTTCAAGGAAATTTTTCTACGTGTGCAAAAGTTGAAATTTTTTAAAGGAAATTTGTTTTCAAAATGTTGGCTAAGTAAGCTACTGTTAAGTTTTTCTTGAAAATTATATTGCAAGTTTTTTTTTAAAATATCCTAAAATATAAGGAGAAGAGTTGTCACATTAAGGGGGAGCTTCATGCATTTTCAAAACACTCATTACTTTGAACATTATTTTTTTGAAAAATTATGAAATCCATTACTTAAAGTTTTTCTTAACAACTATGTTTTTGGGAAATTGTGAAATCCATTACTTAAAGTTATTTTGGAAAAACTCAAAAATCCCTCTTAGATACATTGTTCATCCATGAATATCTTTTTTGATATATGTCAAAGGGAAGGAAAGGTCAAAGTTAAGTGTTTTATAACACAATACTTCTGGGTTGCAGGGAAAAGGGAAAATAATTTTTTTTACAGTTCAAAACTACACTGGTTCTTTTTCTCTGCTCAAATTCATTTGGTCTTGACTGTCTTACATAAACTGTTATAATTTTTACTTAACTTTGAATTGTGTTGCCATAAATCAAAAAGGGGGAGATTGTTGGTGCAGGAAGCACCATATCGAACCTTATTTTGATATTGGCAAAGGATTCAAAGTTAAGTACTATTTGTGATCTAACGATATTCACTGAGTGTGCAGAAACAAAGTCCTAGCGAAGGGCTGCTAGGCACCTGGCGAAGGACTGCCAGGAAACAATGTCCTAGCAAAGGGCTGCTAGGCACCTGGCGAAGGACTGCCAGGATACAAAGCCCTAGCAAAGGGCTGCTAGGCACCTGGCGAAGGACTGCCAGGATACAAAGCCCTAGCGAAGGACTGCTAGGCACCTGGCGAAGGAATGTCAGGATACAAAGCCCTAGAGAGGGACTGCTAGGCACCTGGCGAAGGAATGCCAGGATACAAAGCCCTAGCGAAGGACTGCTAGACACCTAGCGAAGGGCTGCTAGGAGTCAAAGACCTAGCGAAGGACTGCTGGGCACCAGGCGAAGGATTGCTTGGTACTGAAGACCTAGCGAAGGACTGCTGGGCACCTGGCGAAAGACTACTGGGCAAAAGTCCAACCGGAGGAGCCGGTTGGCAAAAGGTAAACTATCCTAAGAGGAGTAGGTGAGGACGCGTTCCCCGTCGAGGGAACAGTAGGCGTCGTTTCGACCTAGGGTTCCATTTTGGAGACCCAAAGTTAGAACCAAGACAGCTAAGGCTATATAATCATACTATATTCTTGTTTTATTGTATTTGCAACTAACCCTGGATGTAGGACCAAAGGAACGAGTCTCTGCAGCTCAGGACGCCTCAAGGGAGAGAGGCAGCAGCTGAGTAGGGCGCCTCGGAGGTCCCGGGCCCCCCCAAGGTCAAGGCAAAACAAGTAAAGCAAGAGAACGCTTCGGAAGCTCACTGGGGGGGGCGCCCCCATGCTCCCGGGCGCCCCCGTGCTCTCGGGCGCCCCGGATGCCTTGGGCGCCCCGGGCTCAAGCCAACGAAGCGAATAGAGTCAAGCCAGCGAGAAGCCAGCGGACCGAGTCAACCCGGGCGCCCCCAGTCAACTCTCATCCCTATTCAAGTGGGATAAGGGCTGACCGAGACTTGTTCGGATCGGCTGACACGTGGGGGGGGGGGGGGGGGCGCCCCCAACGTTCAGGGTGCCCCAGAAGGCTATAAATAGCCCCTCGACCCCAAGGCTTCAAACAACTTCTTTCCAACGCCACTACGCTCTTCGACTCAAGCGCTCTGCTCCGGAAACCTTCCATCTCGAAAGTGAAGTGCTGACTACGACCCTCTGCTCAGAAGTACAATCTACAACGGGCGTCGGTAACGAAAGAGCTTAAGTTTTAATTTACTGCAATACAACTGTAATCTTTTTGTAAACCTTTTTGCGCACATATAGAATTGCCCCCAGTAAATGGTCAACGACCGTGGGCCTTGGAGTAGGAGCCGACCATGACTCCGAACCAAGTAAATCGTGGTGTTTGCGTTTGGTTTTCATGTTAATTTTCCGCAGTGCATACTCTCCCTAAATTCGAAACGATTTACGATATTCACCCCCCCTCTATCGTATTCTCTCGATCCAACAGTACGATGATGAATCCATTGCTTGGGCAATTCATCTCGATCTAGATTTATTTTAATTAATAAAATTTTAATCCGGGGACATGGAGAAGATTCCCATGCATAACCGAAACCAACATTCAGTACCTAATTCTCGACCAGGACTTTGTACTCAACCCTGCAGATCAAGACTTCATGTCTAGTTAAACTAGGACTTTCCTGCACACTCAAGATAACACGTTATATCACAAGCACACTTAACTTTGAACCCTTTGCCATTTATCAAAATAAGGTTCGATCTGGTGCTTCCGGCACCGACAATATCTTTCTCAAATAAGACTCAAATTTGGTGTAACGCCCGCCCTTATATCTACTCTCGGGGCGGGGTTACGTACCGTACTCATTCATATAATTTTTTTTTTCATAAAAGAAAAACATAAGTGCTAAGCATACTAATCAGTGCATGCAAATTATCTATCATGCTTTAATCATCCTTAAAAAAAACATAGTCATATGTTTCCATGCATAATATTAGTTCATGAAATTGAATCTAAGGAAATCTAAAACCTCATGTGAAATATCTTAAATAAAAGTTATCCTATAACAATGATAAGTTCACCAGTAATTCAATTATTAGCATAATCAAGTAGAAGAGACATCCAAGGGTAAACATTATCATGCAACATCAATTCTATTCACTAACCCTTATTGTCAAGGAACATAAACATAAACATGATAAAGTAGATATAGAAATATTTCTTTCCCGAGCCACCACCCCCACACATCTTCAGCCTTCCTGCCTCTTCCTCTAGTTCAAGTGTTCCTTACCTTTATCTGCAGCATAAGACAACACATAACTAGTAAGCACAAAAGCATAGTAAGGATCCTGTCCTACTCGCAAAATCCATATGAAGGCATACAACATGTACACATAATAAATCATAAACATGAATTCATCATAGCATACTAAACATCCAAGTTTCTAAGCATGCAGCATAAAGTATCTTAAGCATACCCTTCACATATAATAAATGTTTTCAAAGAATGTTTTCAAAACAGTTCCATAACGGTATTACTTAAAAATACATCCATATCATATAGGGCCCAGTTGTGTACCACATGATGCGCGTTCCCTAATGAGTTGGGGTAGTGAGCCACCAATCCCATTAGAGCAGGACCTCTTACGTCCTACCAGAGCCATGACCTTAAGTTAACATGCACCCCGGATTTAGTTTAACGACCCCTCTTACGAGTCGGGTACACAACTTGCAAAGTAAAATACTTATCATGTCTTTACATATATATGCTAAGGATGTACTCCAATTTCACTGCTCAAGGGACACCCACTTTTTCAGGGTGTTTCTGATCCCATAGGGACACACCTCACAACATAAGGGTGTTCTGGATCCCATACTTAGTGGAGTATCCTTTCAAGCATTTCATCATACATATCACATGCAATCTCATAAGGGTGCCCCACGGGCTATAAGACATGCTCATACATACATCATAATTTGACTACTTAATCATACTTTAGATATGACAAGATTTGGTCACATAGATCATACTCATATCATAGGAAGTAGTAGCATGCTAACAGTTAAGGTAATCAAACATTACATTTAAACACCACATGCGTATACATGTCATAGGAAGTGGTAGTATGCTAACAATTAAGGTTTCAAATCAACCATTTCATCTAACACCACATGCATATACATATAATCATCCCCAAACAGAAGCATATCTTATAGGGTAATTTAATCTTCACAAACCCTAATCCTAGTGGGTTGGCCGAAACATCAAGGGTAGGGAAAAATCTGAATTTTGCATTGAATATTCACACAGACATTTATGCAAACACCTTGTATACAATATCATATAACATACTAAGCATGAATATATTCTAGGCTAATTCAACCCTCACTAACCCCAATTCCATGCTTTGGCCGAAACCCATCCAAACCCTAAACCTTAGTTTTTGTCATCACAAAATGAAGGGTCACCACATATGTGTATACCCTAAGTTCCAAGGGTTCTTTTCATGTATCAAAGGGTAGCCAAAGGCTTCCCTTTGGAGGTGGCCGAACCCTATACAAGACCAAAACCCTAGGTTTTGTTCACCACCTTTTGAAGGATACAACATACACATATATCCTAAGTGCCAAGGGGTTTACTTATGTAACAAAAAGTAACCAAAAGCCTTCCCCTAGGGGGGTGGCCGAAACCCATTCAAGGGAAGATCCCCATTTTCGAAACCAATGAAGGGAAAGAAAACCATGCAATAACCATTACACTGCAGGCGAGGGAATACTTACATCCTTTCGCTTGAATTTCCCTTAGGGTACCCTTGGTTGAATAAGAAAATGAGTGTTTCCCTTGTTAGCCTTCTCTAGCAACTCTTGGCCCTAGTAGAGGGCAAGAACCTTAAAGGGTTCTTCCTTCCTTCCAATTCCCTAGGGTTAAAACCCTAGGGTTTTTTTTTCGAAAATGGAAAGGAAGAAGAAGTGAATTTCGGTGATGAGAGGGAGGAAGAAGAAGAAGAAGAGAAAGTTACTCTAACATCTCTTTCCCTTATTTATACTTTTCTCATGAAGAGACATGTCTCTTCACTTCCCTAGCTTTTAACAAGCATGTTCCTTATTCCCTCTACATGAAATATGGCTTGGTTCATTGGTTATGACATGGTTAGTGCAACTAGGAGGTTTAAGGTTCAATCCTTGCTTCCTCCTTTCTATATTTCCTTTTTGCACTATTCCACATCCAAACCTATTAAGCCAAGCCCATCATGAAATTTCATAGTAATAATTATGTTTTATGAATTCATAATATTTCATAATAATATTTCATGAATTTCATAATATTTCATATTCATGAATTCATAATATTTCATGATATTTCATAATAATATTTCATGAATTTCATAATATTTCATATTCATGAATTCATAATATCTCATAATATTTCATAATAATATTTCATGAATTTCATAATATTTCATATTCATGAATTCATAATATTTCATAATATTTCATATGGGAAAATTTTGGGGCGTTACAAACCTCCATACCTTATAAAAAGTTCGTCCCGAACTTTAAAATAATTCTGGATACTTTAATCGTATCGCCTCCTCTCGTTCCCATGTGGCTTCTTCGAATTGTTCGTTCCGCCACAGAACCTTTACTAAGGGTACTTCCTTATTCCTTAGCTTTTTGACTTCCCGATCTAAGATCTGTATAGGTCGGCGTTCGGAACTTAAATTCTCTTGATCTTGTACTGGTTGGGGCTCTATCATCTGATTCACATCAGAGGTACATTTCCTGAGCATTGATACATGGACGACATTGTGGATAGCCGACATTTCTGGCGGTAACTCCAGTTCGTAGGCAACCTTGCCTACCCTTCTCAGAATCTGATACGGTCCCACATATCTCGGACCCAACTTCCCTTTCTTCCCGAATCTCATCACCCCTTTCATAGGGGCCACTTTCAGGAATACTGAATCCCCAACCTCAAACTCTAGTGGTCTGCGTCGCTTATCAGCGTAGCTTTTCTGCCGACTCTGAGCAGTCTCTATTCTCTGACGAATATTCTTTATAGCCTGAGTGGTTTCATTTATAATTTCAGTCTGGAGTCCCATCTCCTTCTTTTCACCACTCTCAAGCCAACATATAGGAGATCTGCATTTTCTTCCGTATAGTGCTTCGTACGGTGCCATCCCGATAGTAGCCTGATAACTGTTGTTATAAGCAAACTCTGTCAGGCTCAGGTATCGACACCAGCTTCCCTTGAAATCCAAGGCACAAGCTCGTAACATATCCTCTAATATCTGGTTTACTCTTTCAGTCTGCCCGTCCGTCTGGGGGTGAAAGGCAGTGTTGAATTTTAGTTTCGTACCAAGAGCCTTCTGCACGTGTCCCCAAAAATCTGCAGTAAATCGACCATCTCGATCCGAGATGATGGTCTTGGGAACCCCGTGTAGTCGGATAATTTCCTTGACGTACAGTTGAGCCAACTGCTCCACTGAGTAGGTCATTCTAATAGCCAGAAAATGGGCAGACTTGGTGAGTCTGTCCACTATAACCCATATACCATCATATCCATTCGTCGTTCTAGGCAGCCCAGAGATGAAATCCATGGAGATGTCTTCCCATTTCCACTCGGGAATCGGCAGAGGTTGTTGAACTCCTCTAGGCCTCTGGTGTTCTGCTTTGACCTTCTGGCAGGTCAAACACATACTAATATAGTGGGCTACATCTCGTTTCATACCGGACCACCAAAACTTACTTTTCAGATCTTGATACATCTTGGTAGACCCAGGATGCATCGCATAAGGTGTTCCGTGAGCTTCCTCGAGAATCCTTGTCTGTAAGTCGGAGTCGTCGGGAACACATAATCGATCCCGAAGATATAAGACTCCACTGTCCGAAATCCTAAATCCATCGTCCTTGCCTTCGAGAACTTCTTGCTTGATTCTCTGAAGACTCGGATCATGATTCTGCTTTTCCAGAATATCGCCGAACAATGTCGGCGCAATCATCAGGGTGGACAACTGTCCTGCTATGATTTCAATCCCGTAATTCAAAATTTCTTCCCCTAAGGGTTGTGACAAAGCTGACAAAGACATTAAAGCAGCACATGATTTCCTACTGAGAGCATCGGCTACCTTGTTGGCTTTTCCCGGATGGTACAGGATTTCACAGTCATAATCCTTGACCAATTCGAGCCATCTGCGCTGTCTCATATTCAGATCTTTCTGGGTGAAGAAATACCGCAGACTCTGGTGATCTGTATAAACTTTACACTGAGTTCCATATAGATAGTGCCTCCATATTTTCAGTGCAAAGACCATCGCTGCTAACTCTAAGTCATGGGTAGGGTAGTTTCTTTCATGTTCCTTCAGTTGCCTAGAGGCATAGGCAATCACCTTCCCATTCTGCATAAGCACAGCTCCGAGTCCTAATTTGGACGCGTCACTGTACATATCGAAACCCATATCGCTCTCGGGAAGAGTCAATATTGGAGCGCTAGTCAGCCTCCTTTTCAGTTCAGTAAAGCTCTTTTCACATTCCTCCGTCCATACATATTTCTTGTCTTTCTTTGTAAGAGCTGTCATAGGGGCTGCAATCTGAGAGAAGTTCTCTACGAATTTTCTGTAATAGCCTGCTAGCCCGAGGAAACTTTGGATTTCACTGGCATTCTTGGGTCTAGTCCAGTTATTACAGCTGCGATTTTAGTCGGGTCCACCATTACTCCTTCCTTGGAGATAACATGTCCCAAGAATGATACTTGATCGAGCCAGAACTCACATTTGGAAAATTTAGCATACAGTTGTTCCTTCTGAAGAATCTGTAGTACTATACTCAGGTGCTCAGCATGTTCTTCGGGAGTTCTCGAATATATAAGTATATCATCGATAAAGACGATCACAAATCTGTCGAGGAATGCCGAGAATACCCGATTCATTAAGTCCATAAACATAGCTGGCGCATTGGTAACTCCAAATGGCATAACTACGAACTCATAATGTCCGTATCTGGTTCGAAAAGCCGTCTTCGGTATATCCTCCTTTTTCACCCTGACTTGGTGATAACCAGATCTCAAGTCAATCTTAGAGAATACCGCGGCTCCCTTTAGTTGATCGAACAGGTCATCTATCCTGGGTAGAGGGTACCTGTTCTTGATAGTCACGTTGTTCAGCGCTCGATAGTCGATACACATTCGCATCGAGCCATCCTTCTTTTTCACGAACAGTACGGGAGCTCCCCAAGGAGAATGACTAGGGCGGATGAGTCCTTTGTCAAGCAGCTCCTGTAACTATCCCTGTAATTCTTTTAATTCCGTCGGCGCCATACGGTACGGTGCCTTAGAAATGGGGTTAGTACCAGGAACCAACGCAATTGCTAATTCTATATCTCTTTCAGGTGCTAACCCTGGTAATTCATCGGGAAATACCTCTGGGTAATTGCATACGACTTTGACGTCTTCTAGCTTCGGGCCCTCAGTAGGACTGGTATCAACCACATGAGCTAGAAACCCAGAGCATCCATTTTCTAACATCTTCCTTGCTTTCAGAGCCGATAAGAATTTGCTTGTCCTCTTCTTCGGCTCTCCGATAAATTCAAATAGAATTTCCGCCTCAGGTCAGAAGATAACCCTTCGTTTACAACACTCAATAGAGGCGCCGTATTTGTTCAAGAAATCCATGCCCAATATCACATCATAATCTTGCCTATCAAGCACTATCAGGTCGCAGTAGAGTTCCCTATCTGCGATTCCGATCGGTGCGGCACGTAGCATTTGGGTAGAGGGCATCACCTCACCCGAGGGCAGTGTTGTCATAAATTTGCAGTCTAAATCTTGTAGTGACATATCGTTCATGTTCACATATCTTATAATTTACTTGTCATTATCTATCATACAGGTGATAAATAAGGTACATAAGAATTAATACTACTTCTTCCAGTTATGCAAGCATAAATCATCTCTACATTATGCAAGCATATATCATCTTTATATATATCATTACTGTACATGAAATAAGGTAAAGCGAGGTTAGGATCTCTTACTTGGAAGCGGCAGGATGAAGCTTGATGTGTGTGTGGTGGAGGGGAAATCTACTCTGATACCAACCTGTAACGCCCGCCCTTATATCTACTCTCGGGGCGGGGTTACGTACCGTACTCATTCATATAATTTTTTTTTTCATAAAAGAAAAACATAAGTGCTAAGCATACTAATCAGTGCATGCAAATTATCTATCATGCTTTGATCATCCTTAAAAAAAACATAGTCATATGTTTCCATGCATAATATTAGTTCATGAAATTGAATCTAAGGAAATCTAAAACCTCATGTGAAATATCTTAAATAAAAGTTATCCGATAACAATGATAAGTTCACCAGTAATTCAATTCATAGCATAATCAAGTAGAAGAGACATCCAAGGGTAAACACTATCATGCAACATCAATTCTATTCACTAACCCTTATTGTCAAGGAACATAAACATAAACATGATAAAGTAGATATAGAAATATTTCTTTCCCGAGCCACCACCCCCACACATCTTCAGCCTTCCTGCCTCTTCCTCTAGTTCAAGTGTTCCTTACCTTTATCTGCAGCATAAGACAACACATAACTAGAAAGCACAAAAGCTTAGTAAGGATCCTGTCCTACTCGCAAAATCCATATGAAGGCATACAACATGTACACATAATAAATCATAAACATGAGTTCATCATAGCATACTAAACATCCAAGTTTCTAAGCATGCAGCATAAAGTATCTTAAGCTTACCCTTCACATATAATAAATGTTTTCAAAGGATGTTTTCAAAATAGTTCCATAACGGTATTACTTAAAAATACATCCATATCATATAGGGCCCAGTTGTGTACCACATGATGCGCGTTCCCTAATGAGTTGGGGTAGCGAGCCACCAATCCCATTAGAGCAGGACCTCTTACGTCCTACCAGAGCCATGACCTTAAGTTAACATGCACCCCGGATTTAGTTAACGACCCCTCTTACGAGTCGGGTACACAACTTGCAAAGTAAAATACTTATCATGTCTTTACATATATATGCTAAGGATGTACTCCAATTTCACTGCTCAAGGGACACCCACTTTTTCAGGGTGTTTCTGATCCCATAGGGACACACCTCACAACATAAGGGTGTTCTGGATCCCATACTTAGTGGAGTATCCTTTCAAGCATTTCATCATACATATCACATGCAATCTCATAAGGGTGCCCCACGGGCTATAAGACATGCTCATACATACATCATAATTTGACTACTTAATCATACTTTAGATATGACAAGATTTGGTCACATAAATCATACTCATATCATAGGAAATAGTAGCATGCAACAGTTAAGGTAATCAAACATTATATTTAAACACCACATGCGTATACATGTCATAGGAAGTGGTAGTATGCTAACAATTAAGGTTTCAAATCAACCATTTCATCTAACACCACATGCATATACATATAATCATCCCCAAACAGAAGCATATCTTATAGGGTAATTTAATCTTCACAAACCCTAATCCTAGTGGGTTGGCCGAAACATCAAGGGTAGGGAAAAATCTGAATTTTGCATTGAATATTCACACAGACATTTATGCAAACACCTTGTATACAATATCATATAACATACTAAGTATGAATATATTCTAGGCTAATTCAACCCTCACTAACCCCAATTCCATGCTTTGGCCGAAACCCATCCAAACCCTAAACCTTAGTTTTTGTCATCACAAAATGAAGGGTCACCACATATGTGTATACCCTAAGTTCCAAGGGTTCTTTTCATGTATCAAAGGGTAGCCAAAGGCTTCCCTTTGGAGGTGGCCGAACCCTATACAAGACCAAAACCCTAGGTTTTGTTCACCACCTTTTGAAGGATACAACATACACATATATCCTAAGTGCCAAGGGGTTTACTTATGTAACAAAAAGTAACCAAAAGCCTTCCCCTAGGGGGGTGGCCGAAACCCATTCAAGGGAAGATCCCCATTTTCGAAACCAATGAAGGGAAAGAAAACCATGCAATAACCATTACACTGCAGGCGAGGGAATACTTACATCCTTTCGCTTGAATTTCCCTTAGGGTACCCTTGGTTGAATAAGAAAATGAGTGTTTCCCTTGTTAGCCTTCTCTAGCAACTCTTGGCCCTAGTAGAGGGCAAGAACCTTAAAGGGTTCTTCCTTCCTTCCAATTCCCTAGGGTTAAAACCCTAGGGTTTTTTTTTCGAAAATGGAAAGGAAGAAGAAGTGAATTTCGGTGATGAGAGGGAGGAAGAAGAAGAAGAAGAGGAAGTTACTCTAACTTCTCTTTCCCTTATTTATACTTTTCTCATGAAGAGACATGTCTCTTCACTTCCCTAGCTTTTAACAAGCATGTTCCTTATTCCCTCTACATGAAATATGGCTTGGTTCATTGGTTATGACATGGTTAGTGCACCTAGGAGGTTCAATGTTCAATCCTTGCTTCCTCTTTTCTATATTTCCTTTTTGCACTATTCCACATCCAAACCTATTAAGCCAAGCCTATCATGAAATTTCATAGTAATAATTATGTTTTATGAATTCATAATATTTCATAATAATATTTTATGAATTTCATAATATTTCATATTCATGAATTCATAATATTTCATGATATTTCATAATAATATTTCATGAATTTCATAATATTTCATATTCATGAATTCATAATATCTCATAATATTTCATAATAATATTTCATGAATTTCATAATATTTCATATTCATGAATTCATAATATTTCATATTCATGAATTCATAATATTTCATATGGGAAAATTTTGGGACGTTACATTTGGCTATAGGAGGCATATGACTTAATTGATCAAGGTCACTGAACCTACATGAGTGATTAGATGAAAATAGGAGGATATCTTCCCCAAGAATCCTAGAAGCACGAGCCATGCATGTTAATTTGAACGCTAGTTAAAAGTGTTGGTGCCGGAAGCACCAAAGTCAAACCTGTGTTTTGATAATGGCAAAGGGTTCAGAAGTTAAGGTGTTGTTGTGATCTAACAAGCTTACTAAGTGTGCAGAAAAGTCCTAGGTACACTAGGCAAGAAGTCCTGGCAAAGGGCTGGGCACCAAAGACCTGACTGGAAGTTGGGCAAGAAGTCCTTGTCGCGGACTGGGCACGAAGACCTGACCAGAAGTTGGGCACTAGGACTTTGTAACGACTCGGAAAATTCTCTTAATATTTTTTTAAAATATTAAGCATGTCTAGACAATTTTCTGAGGGACCTAGAAATATTAATGTGAACTTTGGCCTAGAAAATCCATGTTTCTCATTTAAATTGGGAAAAAGGGCACTAATGGGCCTTATATGGGCTTTTTAGTACCAAAATTATTGGTGGATTTTAGGTGAAAATTAATATAAATATAAAGGATTTTAATAGGAAATATTAAAATAATTATGGGGGAATTTTTAGAGGATTTTCGGAATTTTGGGGAATAAAAAGAAAAATAAAATAGAATAAGTGGGAAAAAATTGTGCATCTACCAAGGATTGAACGTTGGACCTCTTGTACAACCATGTATACTTTAACCAACTCACCTAGCAAGTGAATGTTATGAGGGAATGAAGTGGATATTGGTTAAGGCTTAGAAGAAGATGAAGGGTCATGGAGAAACTCTTCATTTACCTCCTTGATGAGTTATAAAGAGGGGGGTTTGGGAGTTACCTTTTCTTTCCATTACTTTGCATTCTCTTCCTCCTCCTTCCCTCATCCTAGCCGAACACCAAAGAAGGAGTCTCCCTTGGATAAACTCCACAAGAGGGTCTCATCTCCAAGATCTAAGGGGTCTTCCAAGGATATAAGGACAAGGGGGTTCAAGGGTCCAAAGATCTTACCATTTCCTTCCCTTTCAAGGTTCAAAAAATCAAGAAACCCAAGGTAAGACTCCCTCACCTGTGGTATAATAGTTCCTTATAATTTCCATGATTTTTAGCATGATATATTGGTTAGTTTTTGGATTTGATGTTGAAAGAAAAGAAAACCAAGAACCTTAGGCTTGTGGGTTTCGGCCACCATGATTTAAAGGTCTATAATTATGACAAAAATATTTATAATGTTATTTAATGTTCCCTTATGATGTTTAGAGGTTAAGTATAATTTTTGGGAATTTTTGGAGTACCCTAGGACACCCTAGGGTTTCGGCCAATAGGGAAGGAACAAAATCAACACCTAGAGACCCTATGGGTTTCGGCCACAATGTTTTAGGGTCCATAATGATGCTAAAAACCTTTATAATGTTATTTAATGTTCCCTGATGATGTTTAGAGATTAAGAATAATTTTTGGGAATTTTTGGAGTACCCTAGGATACCCTAGGGTTTCGGCCAACAACAAGAACCCTTGTGTAGGGTTGGGTTTAAAACCTCAAGTGTTTGTTCATGTATTGTCATGATATAAGGGAGATGGAGGGTGTTTATGTGAATGTTTCACATGGCCTAGAGACCCTATAGGTTTCTTCCAAGTACCCTAAGGGGGTGGAAAGTTAGGACTTATTTCAAGTAAGGGTCCCAATGGCCCTATGGTAAGGTATAGTTGGTGTTTAAGTAATTGATTTGGGGTTTTAATGGAATTTTTCCATACCCCCATGACCTTGAAGTTTCGGCCAAGAGTAAGATTAGAGCTAAAGGATTAGGGTTGGCCTTAAGTATGGGATCAAAGGGTTCCTATGACCTAGTATATGTGTATGAGATGTTGTTTGGGAAGTTATGTGAAGGTTCATGGACCTAGGGTTCCTTGGGGATTTTCGGCCAAGGGTATAACCTAGGGCTAGGGTTGGGTTAAACCTACCAAGATGCTTGAGTATGAGTTACCAAGATATATATTTAAGTAAGATGGAAGAAGTTCTATGTTAACCAAACCCTTAGTTTGTATGTCATGAATTATATGTTAAGTCATAGATGTTTAGACATGTGCCACGATTTATGAATGATATGTATGTATGCCATGTCTTATGAATGATATGCCATGTTTTATGAATAATATGCATGTATGCCATGTCTTATGAATGATACGTATGTATGCCATGATTTATGAATAAGATGTATGTATGCCATATGAATGAAGTTAAAGTACATGCCTTTAAGGCATAACGATGATGTTAAGTATGATGAATGAATGATGATGAATGACAAGTATGAGGAATGAATGATGATGAATGACAAGTATGATGAATGAATGATGATGAATGAGAAAGCATGTAAAAGCATTTTATTTTATTTTATGGGCTTGTACCGGACCTAAGTAAGGTCCACGGTTCGGGACTACCGATGAAGCTGTCCACGGTTCGGGACTACCGATGAAGCTGTCCTTACGGTTCGGGACTACCGATGAAGCTGTCCTTACCCTAGTAGGTCGAGATTAGCTACCTCGTATTTACTTAGGGATGCGCGCATTGTTAGTGATATGAGAGAAGTGTCCTAAGGCAATCGCCTTATGATTGTAAATATTTATTCTAATAAATGATAATTCACTATTTGAGTATACATGTTTGTGTATTTGATTGAGATCTTAAACTCATCTACTGAATGTCCGCAATACAATTCACAGCATAAGAGAATTTGTGATGGGATCACAACTAGTGATTATCTCTACATGTGCAATTGTGAAGTATTGAAATTATCCCTAGTCGATGAATTGATAAAAACGGACACTATCAATTCTGTTGAGACTAGCATGGGTTATTCTCTAATCAGCTGATTCTCACTGCCTGGTGACATTGGGATGTCCGGAGATAAACATGGATGCTAGTTAAGGGAACTAGTTCATTGGAGTGACTAGCTGTAAGACTTCATATGGGAATCTACATGTAGATATGTCAATAAAGTTCTTACTGCAGCTTAAGTACGATGTTCCTTTGACTTGCGGTGTTCAAGTCATCTTGGTCATGGAGACTTATACTTTAACATCTTAAGCAAGCATCTCCAAGGAGGTGTGGACCCAGGATGATTGGGTATAAGCCGAGGTGCCCGAAGATGTTTGAATAGCCTACAAAGGATTCACCACTCCTTGCGAGGAGTTGTATACCCAGGCCTATCGTCGGATTGTTACTCAAAACCTCTGGCCAGAGTATATCATGTTTAGAGTGCGAGTCTCTTAAATACATGAGAGTAATTAGAAATCCAAAGGACGAGAAAGACACTACTTGGGCTAGGTGTGACGTAGTCAGCCTAGTGGGGACTGACACCATAGACCGTGTCCTGAACCAAGTGGGTATAAGGTGGTGAAGGGAATGGGGCACGACTCATTAGAGCTGCTGAAGGGTTTCAGAATAATTTCTTCTGAGGTCAAACCGTTGATCTTTTGATTAATTGGGGATCATGATGTACTACTAGGTACCACTCATGATCGTTCTATAATTGGTTGATTATAGACGGCCAACATAAATCGAAAGCCTATTTAGTCACACGCACTACGAGTAATCCGAGGGATTTAAAATGAGTTGAAAATTGGATTTTCCGATCAAGTGAAATAAGTCGAATCTGAGTTAATCAGAGGCGCAATGGAAGCTAAAAATGGCTGAGTCTTTTGAAGGCTTTTTGGGCGAATTAAATGAGTTTAATTCGCGACCGGTTCGGGTTGTTTTTGGCCGACCAAAGAGGGTGTCCACCCTCTTGGTATTGGCCGGCCATTAAAGGAGAGAAAACCAATTAATTTTGGTTTAATTAATAAAATAGATCTAGCACGATTTATTTTATAAATTATGGATAAATAAATTTGTATAAAGAAATTTATATAAATAAATTTATAGAAATTTATTCTTTTTATGGAAGTTAAAATAATCCATGAATTGGTTTATTTTAATTTTATAAAATCAATTATAAATTGATTTTTCCATAATAAGAAAGTTTATAAATTTCTTATAAAATTTATTCCATAATTTAAAGAGAAGAAGAATTTGTTTTATTATAAATTAGTTATAATAAGACTAGGCTTAACGGAATAAGTCATAAGAAATTTTATAAGATAAAATTCTGATGATAACTAATTCTGTTAATTCGTTAAAGAGGAGACTTAGCGAGGGAGAAGCAACTATATAAGGAACCATAGGCAAGCCTTGGATTCCTAACTAATCAATAATCGGGTATTGATATAGAGCTCCCTCTCTCTCTCTCTTTATTCTCTCCTTCTCCCCTCTTCCCTTTAGGGCCGACGCCCACCCTAGCCTTTCTAGGGCCGGCGCCCAACCTACACCCAAGCAAGGGTTGGCGTGAGCAAAGGTTGCCGTGAGCCATCTACACCAAGGAGAAGCCAACCAAGAAGAAGAAGAAGCGGATCACAACTCCTCTCCTCTCGGAATTCGATTCCGTTTCTTTGGTGGTTAGTTTCCTATTTATTTTCTTGTTGTTCTAGTTGTGCCTTTAGAGAATCTAGTAGTTCTCGTCGGCACAAAATTCGTGACTTCGCGAAGTCATCCCGAAGAGAACTCGGCGTGGACGCGAATAGAGGCGGAGCTTCCAAGGGACGCTACGGTTGGATCTCGTCCCTTACTTCAAGTTACGAGAGGTACTTAGTAAATTTGTTTACTTTTCCGCAAAGTTTTATTTTATGATTATGTCAACACATCATAAGGTTACATGCTAGATACGTAGTTAAAATAATTTAAGAAATTATTTTATGCTAATTCTTCCGCTGCACGTAAAAATTTGAAATTTTACGAACCCGTATCGTTGTCGACATGCACCCGGTCCCAACAGTGGTATCAGAGCCGGTTAGTGTTCGACATCATCATAAAATTGTTTTGCGGAAAACTTTGTCATGATCTCAATTTCGGAAAAATTTTCAATTATGGAAACTTTCCAATTATAATAAATTTTAGATTTAGGAATTTCGAAGTTTGGAAATCCTCATGAAATTTCGCAAACTTTTGAAATTTTCTAGTTTCTGAAATTTTATAATAATTGTGAAAACTTCTCATCTTTGGAAACTTTCCAATTTTGGAAATTTTTCTATTTTAGAAATTTTCTAATTTTTGGAAATATGTAAGTTTTCTTGTACCAGAAACTTACAATTATTCTGAAAACCTATTTTGAAATCTCGCAATTTTGGGCACTTTCTTTTAAGAAAGTCTAGACAAATTCATGGACTGTTAATTGACAATTAAATTTGAATTGGTTTTTAAATTGACAACAAAATTCTTTATTTTAGATTGTGCCTCGGGGAGCGTCCAATTTAAAGTTAGTTGTTGTAATTTAATTTCCCAATTTTTAATTGAAATTGTCATGTTTGATTTGGATTGAGCCTCAGGGAGCCGTCCAATTGATTTACAACACATTACTTTTCTTTGGTATCTGAGCCTCGGGGAGCCACCCTTAGAAAACGATTTGTTGTAATTAATTAAATCCATGAATAAAATATGTTTAAGAGGTGATGCTCTTACATATTGTTGTCTCCAAAATTAATTAGGAAAATGGTTTCCTATAGAGTTTCTTAATGAGATTTTCATGAAAATAATATGTAGTTGAATTAAGGGATTTGTCTCTTAATTTAATAAGATTTGATTTAGAGAAATCAAAGTCTTGAACATATTATTTCCGAAATTAATTATGACAATTTAGGAAATTGTTTCCCAAAGCAATTCCTTTAATAAAGTGTGAAATTAGAATTAAGGAAATCCGGTTCCTAATTCAATTCATGAGACTTGATAAATTAAGTCACATACATACTTTATTAAGGAAATCGTTAGTCATGACATATGTCATGAATGTGCATTAAAAAGGAAAAGATGAGACCCAAAAACCCCTTATAAAATATTAAGGCAAACATCTTCCATTAATATGGTTAGAATCGGAGTTTTGTTTCTCGATTGGGTTGATGGACACATCCATGCCCGACTTGAACCTCAACATGTTCAAACCATGGAATTAGTTTATGAATAATATAGTTGGAGTCAGAGGTCAATCCTTAGTTTTGGTTGTTGGACACATCCAAGCCTGACTAAACGGTTGAATGAGCTCCAACCATATTAAAACTATTTCTTGATTAATGGGTCAGCCTTAAGCTTGGAGCATCGATTTGTTGTGCCACAGCCAAGGTCGATGTAAAGAGAGGTGCAGTTGGGTGCTATGTATATGATGCATACTTGTTAATGAGTTAACAACCCAATGATTTATGCAAACATTCAATTAGTTGATAGCATAATGTGATAGTTACATATATGTGATATGTAATCGGTATAATTACCTACCTTCATAGCTAAGAAAAAACTTGATGGCCACAGCCATGGTGGTTCTTATCTATGGTTGGATATCAACCTATTTGGAGATGTTCCTACGATCTCCCGAATTGATAATAAGGGTATTCAATTTGAAAAATAAATAGGATT